>WBZZ01006047.1:0-32500 GCA_019918135.1 Paulinella micropora
AAGAAGACCCCCTCAATGACGCCGGAATAGGCTCCACAAGTTTTCTTTTAATGCAAATTTTTACTTTTCTCCGGCAGTGAAAAGGACCGGACAACCAACGAAAAGGGGGAGAGAAATATCAGAGTGCGAGAGAAGGCCTCGTCTTGTGTTTTTTACACGTCGTCGATGATGACGTTGGCGTCGTCGTCGGGCTCCTGCACCACGCCCCCCGACACAACCGCCACCGTCGTGGTGTCGCGTCTCTCGCCGGGCGCGTAGCCGCCCTCCTCCCACCCCGCACAGTCCGACGCCTGCTCGGCCGGGTCGGTGGCCTGGTCAAAGGCGTTTTCCGCGTCCCAGAGGAACAGGAACTTGTGCACCCGTTTGAGGCACAGCGCGCCCTGCGACAGCGGGTCGAAACTCGCGCGGATCGAGAACCCCACGCTGGCCACGGCGCCGGGGCGCACACAGCGGCTGGCCTGCTCGTCCGTCATGACGGGGTGGCCGGGCGCGCGCATGTCGCGGATGTACAGCTCGTTGAACTTGTAGCCGCCGCTGGCGTCCTGGGGTCCTGGCTTCTTCTTGGAGCCCCAGCTGCGCTGCCCGGCATTCACGAAAGTGTTTACGTTGGAGAACGAGTAGTTGGCCTGCGTCTGCAGCACCAGCGCCGGTGCTTCGTTGGGCTGCGAGTCCGCCTTCTTGAAGTAGCAGCCGCTCTTCACGTAGCGCGTCAGCTCCTTGCGCTCTTCGGGGGTCTTGGCCGAGAACTCTTAGCCCTTGCTCCGCAGGAGCACCTCGCGGAACCGCGGCAGCAGCCTCAGCAGCGCGTCGAGGTCGTCGCGCTGCTGGTACGAGCCCGGCAGGTCGAGCGCTGTTAGCGCCGGGAGCTGCGCGAGCCAGCCCAGCGCGGGCAGCCAGCCACACCTCAAGAAGCGAGCCCGGCGCAGCCGGACCAGCGCGGCTAGCGGCGAGAGTACAGTCGCGGAAAGGCCCCGGCAGTACTCGAAAGACAGCTGCTCCAACGTTGTGAGGCCGGCCAGGGCCCGAACGTCGTCGGCATCTTTTCTCCAGGACACGAGCCGCAGCGAGCGAACGCCGGGCAAGCAGCTGGCGCACTCTGCCAGAGTCCCCGAACCCTCGAACGCCGCGGTATCTACTGTTGCCTCGGTAATCGAAGAGCCGCGCGCTCGCAGCGCGAGCAACGCCGCTTTGGGCGGAAGGCAGGGCAGCAGCAGCTCCGTGGGCCGCCAGCGGTCGGAGCCCCAGAGCCCGCCGCGGCACACTCGTGACAAACGCAGCAAATCTAGGTGCGGCAGAAAGCCAAGGAGCAGCCGGACCACGTCTGTCGACAATCTGGACGGAAGCGCTCTTTTCTGGCGCTTTCTACTTCGGTGCGGGCCGTTCATCGACAGGCTGTGGCTTTGCTTTGGGGCTGAGAAAAAGAGAAAAAGCAAAAGCAAAGCAAAGCCAAAAGCAAAAGCCAAAAGGGGACGAGCGGAAACTAGACAAGGGCGCGCGGTGGGGGAGGGAGGGGGGGGAAGCCGGCCAGAGAGGGACCCGGGCCGGTTGGGGGGTGGGACCGGCCCGGCCCCCCCCCCAAACCGGGCCCGCGCCTGCTCCCCCCTCTTTTTTTTTCTTCTCGCTGCGTGAAAAAAGAAGTTGGCCGGGCTTTTTTCGTTTTGTTGCTTGGAGTCTCTTTCGGTAGTCTACACAAAAAAGAAATTTAAGAGCCTTGTTTACGATTTTTTTTCTTGTTAGGCGGCTAGGATGAGTGACAAGAGCTCAACAGACGGCCCCCCGGCCGCCAAGAGGTGCCGTACCTCAGAGACCCTAAAGTACACTTCTCTTCCTTTCGATCCTCTTGTGTCCCCTGCTTATTTCTGTTCTTTTTTTTTGGGTTTGGGGGGGGGGGGGGCTGGCCCGGTTCTGCCACAGCCAAGAAGACATTGCAGCGCCCGGCGAAACCCCGCAGGTTTAGCTTTTGCCCGTTCTTTTTTTTGGTGGTTGTTGTTTTGCAGGCGTTTTTACCCTTTGTCAGGCGTGGCTAGAGATGCTGCCGGCTGATATCTGGCCCTGCGTGCTCAGCCTCGGGAAGCTTGCAGACGCTTTGTGCGTGGCCTCTGCCTCGAAGTCTCTGCGCAGGTTGTTTCTTACCAACAGCGACGTGTGGTCCAGCCTAGCCTTCACCGAGAGCCTGGATCTGGCTGACGAAGGCTGCGTCGCTATGCTCCGGTGTTGGGCGCCGGTGTGGGCAGAAGCGAAAGTGTCGTTCTTTTCCTGCCACTTAGAAAGTCCAGAACATGATGCCAAGTTGCTGGCGGGGCTGAGCTTTAAGCAACTCGATCTCACACGCACAGAGTGTTCAGAAAAGCACATGGTCGACCTAAGCGGCGTGCGCGCCGACCTGTTGATCATTGATCACGGACAGCTGAATCTTGCAGATTGGCCCACTCAGGTTAGGGCGCTGCACTTCGAAGGCGACCTAGACTCTGTGTATTGGTACTTGCGAGAAGACAAGACAGAGCTACCCTGCCTACCGGAGCTGCGCGAGCTGAGCGTCTCCTTCAAGCGCCTGAACGGAGACCGGCACGACCCGGGCCTTGATCAGAAATTGCGCTCCAAACTAGCTAGGGATTTGACCAGAATGCCACCCGCGCTGAAAAAGCTGTCACTCCATGGCTGGCGTCCAGACGCCGCTTCGCTGGAGCGTGTGCTGCGAGCGCTGACTGCTCTGGAAGAGCTCGGCCTGACAGAAGACGCCCACCGCGGCCTCAGCCTGAGCAGCTACGACCTCAAGGACTGCCCCAGCCTACGCAAACTACGGTTGCGAGCTCTGAGGCTGCAAGGTTTTCCGCACATCAACTTCGACGTGCTCCGGCACCTGGACCGCGAGCACCTGCGACTACTGCACCTGGACTCTTGCCTGGGCGGTGACGAAGCGGGTGATGTCAAGCTCCTGAGCGTCCAGCTCAGGCAGTTGCGGGTGCGAGATCCGAGATGCGAGTCCCTGCTTGCTCATTTCCCTACCGGTCTCAAGTTACGAGTGCTGGCGCTAGAAGGCCTGTGCTCAGACAATGAACTCGGGCCACGGGTGCTGGCTGGTTTACGCTTGCACAAGTTGCGGCTGCTGTCGCTGATTGGGGGAGATGTGGATGTCATTGCCGGCCTGCAGCAACCAGAGCTGCTGCTGCAGTTCCATGAGCTGCAAACCCTGGTCCTAGACCGCCAGGCCTCGAGCGAAGAAACCTGGAGTACATTAACGTCCTGGTTGCAACGAAATCTACACCCGACGTTAACAAGCGCCGGCCTGGTAGATGAAGTTAGAAAACAAGCCCGTGACTTGTACTTGGAAAGATCGGCGTCACAGCTGCTGGGAGACTGAAAAGCAAAAAACTTTTTAGCATCAATAAATTCACCTTTTAATTTTTCAAAAAAAAAGTTGTACAACTACGGCGCGACTTTTGTTGGTAGCGTATTTACGGACGCGGGGGGCAGAAAAGACGGGGGTGGGGCCCGGTCTTCTCAAATACATTTCTTTTTCGCTTGTCGGGATAGTTTTCACAGCTCTGAACGGGTGCTGGATTAATTTGCTGGCGACCAACCAAAAGAAAAAAAAAGAAGAAAGAAAGTGTGGAGAGGGGGGGGAGGATGTGGAAGTATGAGGAGGGGAGGGGCGAGGGGGAGAAAGGTGTCAGCAGCAAACTAAAAACCGGACGGAGGTTGGACGTGGAGAAGGAAGGGGGGGGGCCATACGACCAGAAAAGAAAAAGTCGTTTTAAACAAACAGAAGGCTGCCTTTCTCTCTCTCTCTCGCTCAATCCCAAAATCTCGTTTTCTTTTTTCGGGCGCCGGCCCTCCCCCCCCCACCCACACACACACCCAACCCTTTCTGGCCAACCTGGGCCGGGCTGTGAAGAAAGAGATGGAGGGGGGGGGGCCGGCGCAAAGAAAAAAGAACCCTCGGCCCCCACACGAACCCCACTTTTGCTAATATCTTTTCCCCCCGTAAACGAGGCAGCCAGAATTCGTTATCATCTGGTCTTTTTTCTTTTCTTCTAAATCCTCAAAGATGGAGAGAAAATGCACTGACGCGGATTGTGACAATCCAGTGTTCGAGAACATAGTGCTTGTCGGTGCCGGTGGCGGCGGAGATTTCCAGGGCGTGCTTGCACTTGCGATTGCCGCCTACGATGTCTACGTGGCAAGAAAAAAGAAAGCTCGTGGGCAACCCCCGGGACAACGCAAATATTACCCCGTGACCGCTGGCTATTTCCGGGCTGACTACAAGAACGCCCTGTTGAACGAAGCTGATGCTAAGGGCAGAAGGCCTAGCTCAACGCGGCCTCCGCTGACAGCGGATGAAGCAGAAAGGTGGTTCCGCGCCCTGAAGGTAAAGACAGACGTGCTGCAGAGCAATCAGGCGTTCAATGTCCCCGGAGTCAACCTCGATGCCTTTACACAGGGCCTAGGCGACGGCCTCTTGGACAAGCTAGCACCCAACATAAGCAACGACGAGCTATCGACAAGCGAACGATTCAAGCTAAAATTTCAAGGCTTGAAAGGCGCGGATTACGTCTACTGTTCGCTTGCGACAGAGAGCATCGCCTGCAAGGAATTTCGAGATGGATATGCAAAATATCAGGGAATCATCGCGGATCCGTACACGACCCCTACAACCAAGAAGGGCAACGCTGAGATGACAGCAGCGATGGGGAAATTCCTCCGCGAGAGCCTTGACGACAAAGGCGACGGCTTTGAGGTGCGCGTGCTCGACGTCGGCGGTGACATTATGAGCCCTGACAGGGATGAACGGGACGTGAGCGTGCGCAACATGCTGCTAAAACTGCTCGAGAGCGGGGAGATAAAGGGCTTCAAGAGCCTGCAGATCCACGTGGCGGGCGCGGGGGTGGACTCGCACACGACCTCTGCAAAAGCCCTGGACAACATGAACAAGTGGGCCGAAAAAAGTGGCGCAACCGTGGACACGGATGACGGACTCGGGGAGTCTTTCTGTCAGGTCCTACAGCAGGCAAGGTTTGCCCGTAACGTGCGCGAGGAAGGGCGTGCGAACGGCAACTACATGAAAGCTCGCGTAATTTACAAACAGCTGCAGGAGCCTGGTGCAGATTTTGGGGCACTAAAAAACGATTATTTAGATTATTATCTGCTAGGACGCGAGGAGGTGAAACGCGACCCTAACAAGGGGACATTGATCACCGCTGAATTCAACGCGGCTGATGACTTGAGCAAAGTCAAAGCGTTGTTCGAGAGACTGGCCGCGTATTACGTGATTAAGGTCCCTGTGAAGAAGGAGCGCACGTCGGAAGCGGCGCCACAGAAAACGCCTGCTGTTTCAGTTTCGCTGACAGTTTCGTCTCAATCTCAATAGACGGCAGAGAAAAAAAAGGGAAGGGAAAGGGCGCGGGGGGGGAGGGGAATCAACCAAAATTTTTTAAAATATTAATTAAAAAAAGAAAGCTTTTCACTTTGTACGTTGCTCAGGCTGCAAATTTTTTTATCTATACAAAAAAAAGAGAGCAAAAGAGAACAGTTCCCCCCTGCAAAAAAGAAGACAACCACCACAGAAAGAAAAGAAAGCCTTTTTTACAGCTTTTGCCAATGGCCTGGAGTTGGGTGCTAGTTGTTGGTGCGGGTCTGGTGAGCGCGCTGGACCCGTGCTGGGGCAGGCTGCAGACGGTCCAGAAAGAGTGCAACGCCAGCGACTGCCTGCACCATGTGCTCGTCAGCCCCGCCTCGCTGGACGACAAGCTGCTCGCCACGTACTGGAGCAGGAGCCTGCTCTGGTCGCGCGCGACCAACGCAAGGCACGTGCTGTGGCCGCAGGAGCAAACGGACTGCATCGCCAGGCTGTACTTTCCCGAGGTGTGGGAAGCGTACGAACGTGTGCCCCGTCTGTTCAACGCACGGCCGCGGGCCTGATGCTGCTGCACAAGTACGGCGGCATGTACGCGGACCTGTCGTTGGCCCCGCCGAGGACGGAGCAGCCGTTGTCCGGCGCGGACTGCTTTTTCTTGCCGGGCGAGCTGGCGTTCGCGGCGTCCGTGCGCGGCGCGTCGGTCCCGTACTTTGTGCTGCTGAACATGCTGTCGGGGCCAGCTAATGTGGTTTGGAACGTGACACTGGCCCGCTGGAGCCTGCGCGAGACGCTAATCTCGGCCGGCGGCGGCGACCTGGCCGTGAACGGCACGTTCCGGGCCGACGTGCTGGGCAGGACGGTGCGTGTGCTGGACCCCGCCGGGTTCGAGCTCGCGCCGTTCCTCGAGGGCCGCGCGCTGGAGGACGAGCGCTACCGGCCGCGGCTGCTGTGGCGGCTGTACGGCGGCTGGCTAATAGCAGCGGCGGCAGTCAGTGGTGTCGCAGCAGCGGTGGCGCTGGCGCGCGGCGGCGGCATCTGTTGCTGCCGGGGCTACCGCCTGGTCCTGGTCAAGGGCTACCAGAGCGCGCCCGCAAACTAGCTAGCAACAAACTAAAAAAAAAGTGCATACAGGGAAAAAAATCAAAAGAGATTTTCCTCAAACCCGCACGTCCATTTTCTTCTTCTTTTAAATCGTGCGGCATTTCTTTTTTTTTCTTTTGCTTTCTTCACCGGTGGGAGGGGAGGGGGAGGGGTAACAAAAAAGGGGGCAGAGTGAACCGTGTGGAGAGAAAGGAGGGTGGGGGAGGTGCGGCAGGGAAAAAAGGGGGGAAAGGAAATGAAAAAGCGACAGAAAAAGAAAACCGGAGATAGAAACCATCGCAGTGTAGAAAGTAAAACACATGGAGCCGATTGCTTTGTACAGAAAGCTGACAACACAAAGTAACGTCCCACTCCTCCGGCAGTTTCTTCGTCACTACGAGCAGCTGATATTACGGAGGGCCGAAAACAAGTCAGTGGTGGCCCGAGCTCGCAAACCTAGAGAGTGCCCGTCATGCCAAGAACTCGTACCCTTAATCACGCGTGGTAAATGCGCCACGTGCCTCCGCCTCTGGTGGCAGTGCGGCTGCAATGTGTGCACGTGCTGCAATCGACTGCTTTGGGCTGGTTACGGGGCGGTGGGGCCCTTTCTAAGTCAGGCCCTGACCCTGATCTTACCCGGTTGCCTGGTGTACGTGACTGGTATCGCGCTCAAATTCGGAGTTGCTGTGGTAACTATAAGTGCGCTCCGCCAAATAGGCATTAGCGGCGGATTTTCGTTGCGTGATTATATACATTCTGTGGATGTTTTAGATCACCCGCTCCAGAGATTCGATTCCAGGTCCACTTATTTCCAGCTCGCGGTTGGTTTCAATGGCGCCCGCGAAGCCCTAACGCAGGGCGAAGAAGAACGTCCGGATGACTCGGTCCAAGAACTCTGCGACCAGGCTCTGCGGGCAGCAGGGGTTGTGTCGGGGCAAGACTCCGAACAAGAAAATCTGCTGAGCTACCAACTGTCGCAGATTCTGAAGAACGTAGGGGTGGACACTCTGAAGGCGTTAACGACAAGAGACTCGATCTGCAATTTGATCCGCCAAGCGGTCAGCGCACCAGGGACGAGGGTGACTCAGGAAACCCTGGTCATTGCCGCCGCATACTATTGGACGCGGCAGTAGACGCGATCTATAAGGCCGTACTAGGCAACGCCACGAACACTGTTCGGCTAGACTCGCCGAATGTAACGTCTACGATTATTCAAATGGCGGAGCTTAGGAGGCTGCACGGCCTGCTGGACAAAGGAGATTGGTACAGGGTGCGGGCTAAGCTAAGCTCAACGGCCCAGCAAGGGCTTGCAGTGTTTTGGGAAAGGTGGGATTACGACTTTAGCTTGTGGCAGCACCGGGACAAGGCGCTGGCAGTCCTGGCCTTGCTGTGGAGCAACCTGCAACGCGAGACGATGTGGAGTTTGAAAGACAACATACCGAGAGTGGACTTCTCCATGGTACCCTTTACTCATCTCCTGAAAAATCTGTGGACCAAGGTAACGCACGACAGCTCGGACTTCTACGACAACTCGGACTATTCCTTTGCGCGCGAGATTGTGACTTTACCAGAGCACTTGGCTCGCCTGGAAAATCTGCCGGAAGAAGAGAGGCTGCTGAACAGCAAGTTTCTGTCGTTGTACGCGGTCTTCAAGGTCTACGGCTACCATTGTTTGACGGCTCTCAAAATCCTCTTGTACCCGCAGCTGCTGACGAAGCAAATAGTGGAAGAAGAAGTCGCGAGGAACGGCTCGACGTTTCTTTTCGAGCTGGATGTGTGGCGGGCCCAGTCGTGCAACGGCACGCTGGACTGCATGAGGTTGACGATCGAATTGAACTCAGAGAACAAACACGGACTTCCCGCGCACCCGTGGACGGTGGGCCAGGAACACTTCGAACAAAAGGTGCTCCGTGCAAGCGAACGGCCCGAGCGGAAATTCGTGAAGCGCATCGTGGAAACCTGCAACGAGGGCTGGCAGGCCCTGGAATGGCAGCGCTACGACACCGAAATCAGGGCGGCGGCGGCCCAGGTGTTGGGCTTCAGGTTCATTGTTCTCTTTACGGCTGGGTTAGCGAGCGGGACCTATTGTGCACTCAAGGACCCCCCGCTGTGGATCAATAGGTTTTTACAGAAATGTTACGAACTGCAACGTGAAAATATCCTCGAGACAGCACCCATGAAGAACAGTGTCTGGAACGCTCTGTGGCTCTTCTTGGGGGTTTCCTCACAAGACCAAAATGAGGCCAGGTCGTTCGTTTACCGTGCCTGGGACCCAGACTCGCAGAGCAAAATGCTTAGCTGGCTGCTGGAATTTGAGGCGCGCCTGCACACGATCGTGTTATTCACGCGGGATTTTCTGGCCGCTTTTGGCACACCCTACGATTATTCGGAGCTAGCTACTGTTTGGTTCGAGTCTTTTCACTCGATGCTGAAGACTCATGAGCTCAGTGAACTGAGCTACGAGGCCAAGGTTTCGTCAGACAACCTGCAGAGCAAATTCGTGCCCCGTTGGAGCATGATTATGCAGATGATCTACACAGAGGTCCGGCGGAGGGTGCCAGGCGCGCCGCACTGGCGGGACATTTAGGGGAGCTATTTTTGGTCGCTGGCGCTGAGGCCCACCAACCTGCAACAGCGAGCGCGTGACACGCTGTACCAGGAACTCGTGAATTTAGACGAGAGTTCCGACCTGCAAACCATTGAGCGCTCTTGGGATCACCGCGGCCGCTATGTGGGCGTGCGCGTGGAAGGTGATGAAAGAAGGCTCCGTGGCTTGGTGGCCCTGATCGGGCAGCACTTTATGCCCGGCATATCTACGAACAGGGAGGTCCTAAGTTTGCTCGAGTATCAGCAACAGCTGGCCCGTGAACGGACCTTAGTAGATATCAGATGAGATCTAGCAAACAGACGGCGGGCTAATATCTACGCCGAGCTAGCCAACACGAGTACCAGGACCTGGATTGACAGTGTTTCGGATATGATTATTTTATCGTGCACGAGGGATTGGCGGGCCGAAACTACCGGGGTAGGCACAGGTATTAGAGACCAGCTTGATGATATGGTCGACCGGGTCCGCGGCCGACCAACGGCCGACGATGTAATTGCACGAGAGGCCGCAACCAACTACTGGTCCCAGGTCCAGCAACAATACGTACGGATTTTTATCGATGCCGACACCGTGGCGCAGACGATAGACGCAACAGCGCTGGAGCACAACAGAGACACGAGTCGTTTGTTGCTGGACCTAAATTCGGTGTTGCAAGACGTGCCAATCGTCGCCCGGGGGGCCGCCGGGAACAGAACAAGTTTCATGTACTATTTTTCCCCTTCAGAGAGCACCTGCCTCGGAACACGAACGGCTGGTACTTTCTCTCGGGACTAAGGCCGCAGCCAGGCACCTTGCTGGGCTGGTTGGAGGCGGGCCGTAGGCCGTACTCCAACAACAGCGTCGTAACAATTCTGCCAACAGGACCGGGCGGGGTAAATTCGATGTACGAGTACACGAACAGGGACGGAAGAAAGCAAGAGTCTAAGACCTTAGACCCCACCGCTAAAAAAGCCGAGGCCGTTACGCAAGCCCCCGCAGAAGAACCCTTGCGGGGCCAGCTTAAACTAGCGCACGGAGCAGACTTGCGCACGCTTGTTCAGCACCCCGCACATAACGGCAAGCCGGAATCGCTAACCTCGTGCGTGATCACGTTTTCGCCCTGCACCTTCTACGAACCAGGGCCTGATATCAATCCGCGGCAGGTTCTGCGGCTGCGGTCACAGGACGATTGGACTACTTACAACATGCTCCAGCGCGGGTGCAGCCCGCGGCAGCTCCCCAGTTCGGGGCTGCTGTGGTTATTGCCGCTGCTGGATCACTACGGAGCTACGAAGTTGCGCGCTTAGCGCGCTGTGCACACACGGCACTCCTCCGCGCGCCCTCTCCCCCCGTGTTCGTTGCCTGAACTTCCGCTGTCCCCGTTCTTTTTTCCTTCCCCCCTCCAACCACCTTTTTGTAACCGTATCTGCTTTTTTTTTATCAGAGCAATACTGCGCTCGCACGTAATTTCTCTAGCCATTGGCGCGCGACCGGGCTTAGATTTGTGTAGGGCACATTTAGCACGAGCTCCAGGTAAGCGTTCCAGTCGGCTGGCGTTGTCAGGCACAGCGCTGGGGTAGTGCGCGGCGGTTGGCGCGAGACGGGTCCGAAAGAAACCTCGTAAGTCTCGATCTTGGCACGCGGGGGCTGCACAGCCGCCGCCTCCGCCAGATCTTTGGCACGCGGGGGCTGCGCAGCCGCCTCCTCTGGGGCAACAACCGCTAAAGCTCGTGGTCCACGACCGTTAAGCCTGCTCTTGGAACGCGTCATGGGTCCAGTGTACTCGGATTGGTCATTGGACTTTTTCGGTGCCCTCTGCCGAACAACCACCGACCGCTCTGCTACCCCGCCGACCGCTCTGCTACCGCCGCCGTGCTCTGCTACCGCCGCCGGCGGCAGAGCAGCCGGTGGATACATAATTCCCGGCAAGACCCTCTGTTGTGATGCGAAATAACCTCTGGGCACCATCCAGGGCTCGTACTGCGAGGACGATTCAAGACGCTTGCATTCTATTTGTTCTGCCTCCCGGACCCCATCGGACGACTCTGGCGCCCTTCTGAATATTCCGCAGTAAGCAGCAAGCGCAAAAATACTAGCTATAATAAGGCCGCCAATCTTTGCATAATTTGCTTTTTGCTGTTCTCTGATCTGCAATTGCTGTGCAGCAGCTTGCCTGAGATAGGATTCATCGGTTTCAGTCAGGTGATCTCTTGCGTAGTACCTGACAGCCGGGTCAAAGCTCTCTCTGTCATGTGGCTGGTATTGAGACACGGCCCTCCGGATCATGGCGCACAATTCTCCCTCTTCCTCGTCGCTGTGTTGCAGACAGGCTTGCAATTCCGTCAGGAGTTTCTGGGCTACAGCCCTATTTTTCTGTCTGCCGTCCTGCCTCACCGTCTCTTGTAAGAAAAGCCAGACATTGTAAATGCCATACTCGATGGACGCCTGCTCGAATTTTGTTTGCAGCAGCTGTGGCAACGGGATCTCGTCCCGCAATTCGGACAGACACAAGTTTCTATTCTCAATAAAAGCCAGAGTCCTGCCCGATTTGTCAAGGGGCTCTTGCAGGCACCAGTCCTCAAGTTCTGTCTGTGGTGTGGGGGATTCGGTAGGCGACCCCGCGGGGCTTGGCTGCGGCAACTCGCTAGTTTCGGGGGTTGGCTGCGGCAATCCGCTAATTGACCCCGGCCCGTGTTATCTGCTGTAACGCGCTGGATTCCGTTGAGCAGGAAACTTTGAACAGGTGCATACCAATAGCCACTGGTCATTGCTCCTAGGCACAGAGCCGCGACTACTGAAATTGTGATCTTAAGGAGTTTCTGTCGTAAAAGCCGTGAAGTGCCTTGCCGAACACCCATAGGTTGTAAATCCATTTTTTGTAGCAGTTCGTCATAGCGCGTCAAAAGATCTCTGAGCTTGGAATAGCGCTTTGCTGACACGTGTTTCACCAGCGTTTGATAGAGCAGACGAGCCGCAACAGCTGTTGTAGGAACAGTAGCTATTTGCATGAGAATAGTTTAGAATCCTCTTAGAAAAAATGAAGAAAGCCAGCTCATAGGGTAGATTTCTTTGGTTCTTTTTTTAAACTTTTTTGGAGTCTTTTTTTTTCATAAATAGCTCATATCTGTTTTTTGGGGCACCCAGACTTCAGGTGGGGGAGGTGATTCGTACAAGGGGGGGGGGGGGCGGATGTCTTTCGGGACGGGGGAGGGGTCAGACGGGGGGGGGGGGGCCACACCCCGCGCCGCGGGGGGTGTGGGCTCGACGCAGGGGAAGGAAGAAGTGCAAAAAATGCTTTGTTTTTTTTGGGGTGGGTTTTGACCTTTTTTTAAAGACCTCTGAAAGCAGACTTGAGATGAGCACAAGAAAAAAAGAATTCACAAGAGTGGCTCCAACTTCAGCAGACGCCCGAATTCAAGGAAAAGCTCCGAAAAGAGCAAAAAGACGGCGTCAACCGAGGGCCCTTCTTTGAAGACGTTGATTTAGACAATGATCAGCAACCCCGACCGCGACAGGAGCGACAGACATGGTCGCTTAGTTACAACTGGTTCGACCAACGATGGTTTGACGTCTTGCAATATCACGGATTTGTGATTCTGACGGGGTTCATGCAAGCACACAAATTGAAATAGCCAGATGGTTCTACAACTGGCGTGTCAACAAGTCTCCCGAAACGAAAGCAAGCACGGAAAAGGGGCAGTGGAAGCGGAACGGCACACTTGCCAATAACAGCAGAGATTGGCAGGGTTCTCTATTTGCAAAATACTGCACCGGGCTGATGAGCCGTTTGCTCAAGTTGTGGTATGAAGACGCCGGCCGCACCGCCACGATTCAGGACGTGCAACTGCTCAGCGTTTTGTTTGAAACGTTCAATCCGCCGCGCATGTCCTTGCCCCAGTTGCACATGGAGCCGCGAGATGGTACGTACAGAGCTTTGCTTTTGTTCGAGGACCTTGACGAAGGTAGAGTGCATTTGCAAGTGCAGCCCGAGATGGTGAAAAAGATAGCAAAGAACTAAAGAATAGACCAGCAGCGGGCCCCATCAAGGCGCCGGCCGGCAGCCTGGTGCTTCTGCACGAAGATGTTAAGCGGAGGTTTTCAATGAGGTCTCCAGACGTGCCACCTACTTTTGCTGTTGGGCCCTGGGGCGCGCTGCTAGACGTGGAGCTACCGCCTGTAGCAAGGCGCTCATTGTCCGAAGAAGGCGGTCGCAGGACTCTGTTGTCTGAGAGCGACGGCGCAGGGGTAAGAGTTGCGTGGCCACCCCGAGACATGACCGTGGGCCCCACGCTGGGGTCGATTGACCCGACTACGGCTGTATACCAGGGAAACAGCTCTTGGTTAAAACGGGAAAAGAAAAGGCTAGCCCCGGCACCTAGAAACGCTGGCGCCGGATTGCAGTGCAAAGGTTGTGGCAAGCCAAAATAATTAAAAAGCTGCGCGTACAATCTGTTGCGGCATTTTTTGGCCGGATTTATACAATGGCCGCGAAATTAACCGGATTTTGCGCTGCAACTGCAAGCCAGTGCCAGCGCAAAAACCGGAAACAAATCTTGTGGCCGCAGATTTACACAATTGTGGCATTTGGCGCGAAATTCGCCGGATCATGGAAACCGGTGAAAAATATTTCGAGCGATTTCGGCATTGAAAAAGAGAGAAAGAGAATTTTTCGGGAGACGCCGGCGGGCGGGGAATTTTTTGTGTCTAATTTTTTTCCCCGCCCGCCGGCGTCTCCCGAAAAATTCTCTGTTTCTCTTTTTCCATTGCCGAAATCAACCAAAAAAAAGAAATTTTCTTCGGTAGCCGCAAATTGCGGTCGATCTAAATTGTCCGCAGATTGCGGCAATGGCGGCATTTGGCGCGAAATTCGCCGGATCATGGAAACTGTGAAAAGAAATTTCGAGCGATTTCGGCATCTGAAAAAGAGAGAAAGAAAATTTTTTCGGGAGACGCCAGCGGGCGGGGAATTTTTCGGTGTGTCTAATTTTTCCCCCTCCCGCCAGCTTCTCCCGAAAAATTCTCTATCTCTCTTTTTCCATTGCCGAAATCACCCAAAAAAAAGAAATTTTCTTCGGTAGCCGCAAATTGCGGTCGATCCAAATTGTCCGCAATTTGCGGCATTATGGCATTTGGCGCGAAATTCGCCGGATCATGGAAACT
Source organism: Paulinella micropora (assembly GCA_019918135.1). Lineage (NCBI taxonomy): Eukaryota > Cercozoa > Imbricatea > Euglyphida > Paulinellidae > Paulinella > Paulinella micropora. The sequence goes on from WBZZ01006047.1 coordinate 14,184, forward strand.
GTGAAAAAAAATTTTCGAGCGATTTCGGCATTTGAAAAAGAGAAAGAGAATTTTTCGGGAGACGCCGGCGGGCGGGGAATTTTTTGGTGTGTCTAATTTTTTTCCCCTCCCGCCGGCGTCTCCCGAAAAATTTCTGTCTCTCTTTTTCCATTGCCGAAATCACCCAAAAAAAAGAAATTTTATTCGGTAGCCGCAAATTGAGGTCGATCCGAAATGTCCGCAGATTGCGACCATTGTGGCATTTGGCGCGAAATTCGCCGGATCATGGAACCTGTGAAAAAAATTTTCGAGCGATTTCGGCATTGAAAAAGAGAAAGAGAATTTTTCGGGAGACGCCGGCGGGCGGGGAATTTTTTGTGTCTAATTTTTTCCCCGCCCGCCGGCGTCTCCCGAAAAATTTCTGTCTCTCTTTTTCCAATGCCGAAATCACCCAAAAAAAAGAAATTTTCTTCGGTAGCCGCAAATTGCGGTCGATCCGAATGTCCGCAATTTGCGGCACTGTGGCATTTGGCGCGAAATTCGCCGGATCATGGAAACTGTGAAAAAAAACTTTTGCTAGTAAGGCAATTTTTTTTGGTGGGCGGGCGGGAGGGAGCACGAGGATCGCAAGGGGGGGGGCCAGCGGGGGAGTGGAAAGGACATTCACTAAGAATGCTTGCACCAGTACACAAAATCCCCTCCCGCGAATGGGAGCCCTACTTTTTTTGTTGCAAATGTTTTTGGTAGATTTTGCTTGAGAGCGTGCCAAGACTATTTTTTCTGGTTAAAAAACAAATCTTTTATTTTCTAACCAGAATCTGCCCACTACGAAACAAAAAAAGTGTCTAAGAAAGTTACCAAAAAAAGGAAACAGTTTTGATGCTTGCTTTTTTGTTCACCCTGCTGGCATCGCTCGCTCTTGGCGGTTGTGCTGACACTCTGTGCATTGGGAACAGTACGAAGATCTGCCTGAACCCCCAACAGTCGGTGGCCAATTGTTCGGGCGCATTCTGCACTTGCCGTATCTCTGGTAGTGGCTCGTTCTCGTTTCCAGGAATCAATAGCTACTATGCTGGATCACTCGCCCTGCCACTACCGACCGGTCACGGCGTAGAAACGCGCGTGCACATTGCGCAGGGCTGCTACGCGTGGGTAGGGTTGTACGTGCAACCAGCGGTCCCTCGCACGGGGCCTTCGGGCCGCGTGGAATACTACAAACTGGCTCTGGGGGGGCTGTGCGCCGATGCACTAGACAACGCAGCAGAAAATGTCTGGGAAGTCATCAACAATAGTTATAGCAACCAATACTGCACTACAAACAGGCCTAACTCTTTCATGTCATACGAAATGCCCGAAAGCTACAACGACACTAAGGGTGATGTCGTACTGTGGCATCGATGGTCCCGCCCGTGTTCGAATTGGTCCGACGTCGACACTTACCTCGTGGTTGACTTTGAGAGGTATAACACATACGAAGGCGACTGCATGCAAATAGAAATAGGCACGCCTTTCGAGCCCGAAAGGTCTGTAGTTGTCGCGCCTGTGTGTAACTGCACGGAAGGTGCTTGCCCGCACTTTCCTGCCAATTACAGTAGCTCCCGTGCCAGTAACGGCTATTTGGTCTACAGTGGTTGCGCTAATGCACCGTCACCAACGACATCGAAAGCGCCGCGCCCAACAACAACAGCCGCATTGCATCCAACAACACTCCTACCGACTTCGACTTACAATGGTTCCACCGTCCCGATAGAATCAGCCGCCGTCAAAACACGAGCGTCGTCTTTTACCGCACTGACCTTGTCTACCGTAACAATCCTTCTGTCCCAATCTTACTTGTATCTCTTTCTTCTTTGTCCGGAGTGTCCTCAATGAACAGGGCTAAAAAAAAGAATAGTTTCTTTTTTTAGCCCTGCCCAAGAAACCAGCCTTGCGGGCTAGAGAAGGGCTTAAGAGAAGGGAATACGAAAGGCGACGAAGGGCGGCCTAAAGTGTGGAAATTTCGATCGAATGCTAACAAGGGCAGCAAAAAAAGGTGCAACGACTTCCAATAATCTTCCGAGTGAGTTTACATCACTAATTCCTTCTCTTCCAGCCCCCCCCCTCCCTCCCTTCCCCCAAACCCAGGCACGCACGTACAGTTCTCTCCTGCGTTCCTCCCCCCCCCCCGCATCCGATCCCCCCCTCCCGCGCCTTTTTTCTGTTGCAGCAAAAAAGCCATGGCGATTTTAAAATCTAAATAAACAATTTTTTTGCTAACTTCAAAAAAGAGTTTGTGTTAGTCTGCCACGAGCTTGAAGGGAAAAAGTTAAGGGCAGACTTAACTCTCAATGTCGAAGGCTGCCTGTGGATTGGCGTGGCTGCTGGCAGTCGCTCAAGGCGCGGTCGTGCGCAGCATCGTCTCGGACCTGGTGCAGCGCAACAACGACCAGACGCTCGACGACGCGCGAGTAGAGCAGCTAGTCACGGTCGATTTTGATGCCTGCCAGCGGCTCTTCGGCGACGCCACAGGCGACCGCGTGCGCCTGCTGCTCAATCTGACGGATGGCCGCTCGGTGCCTGTCTGGCTCAAGTGCAGCGGCGTGTTCTACGAAACGGCGATCGAGCCGATCGAGTTTCTGCCGCTCACGCTGCGCCTGCACGAACATATGTCTTGCGAGGGCGACATCGTCAACATGGCGCTGGCGCAGGTAGCACGCACGCCCGTGCCACGAGCCAAGAGCGTCTACGAGTTAGTAGCAGCAAACTTCTGGCTTGGCAACTCAACGGCCGGTGCGCGCAGGCGTTTGTTGGGGTCGGGCCTGCCGTCCCGCGACAGCGAAGTGCCGCTCGGCAACTTGCTAACGACTCTCGGTGGCCTGTGCACCCAGCCACAGGCCAGCGCATGCACTGGCCAGCGGCATTTTCACCCAGAGGTGATCAGGCGTTACCGCCAAGCCTACCTAGACGTGCCGTACAGAGACATCCAGCTGTCAAACAACGGCGCTTTATTCCATGAGTACGAAGCGCTAAATGTAATCTTCCGGGCTGAACTTTACCTTGCCTCCGCATGTCTTGTATCGATGCTGTGCACGAACGGAGACACCTTGCCGGGGTATGCAGAGCCACGGGCACACCAGGCGCGCGCGCTCGAGCTGCACCACACACAAGCGAGGCTGCGCCTGGCCACAGCGCCGTACAGGGTGTGGATGGTTAACAGCCTGAAATTGCAGGAGTACAACGCAGCTCCCCAATACTGGAGACCGAGCGACCAGCGCGAGACGGAGCTGGGCGCCGACATAGACAGGACCAATGACACGTACAAGCTGATGCAGGAGCAGGACCGCATGCGGCAGCTAGCGGCGTTCCAGGCTATTGACGGGCGCGCGGCGTGCTCGGCCGTGCATGCCAGCTTCTGGGAGGAATCGCGCCGCAAAGGTGCCGTGCCTGCCCACGTGCTGGATATCACGGGCGTCAGCTTCAAGGGCGACGCGAACGCGCCGGGCGACCCGCCGGCGGCCGCTGCACTGGGGTCAGTGACCAGCGCGCGCGACATGTACCGCTGGCTGCAAACGTCGCGCCTGGCGCCGGCGCCGGCGGCCTACCCGAATGTCTACCAGGACCAGGACTATACGATCTTCGGCGCCAAGCAAAATCTGCCGCGCTCGCAGGCGGGCTACCCTACGCAGTGGCAGTGGGACCCGCCCTGCGAATCGGTTGGCACCGCGTACAACGCCCGCACCGAATCGGCGGCGTGCCGCGGCAGCGAGAGCAGCGCCCCGGGGCCCAATGCGCTGTACCCGCGCGTGTTTGCCAGCGACAACCGCTGCAAGTTCACTCCGAACGTAACGGTCGACACGCAGGAGGCGTACAGCTGCGTGCCCGCGCAGATCTACGCGGCCAGCGCGGCCCCGCAGTGGAGTAGCGGCGCGTGTGCGACCGTGGACGAGAAGACGCTGTACTGCGCGCTGGCCGACGACAAGGGCGTCTCGGCGTCCGCCGACGAAGTGGCGGCCAAGTGCTTCGGCGGGTCGGCCGAGGCCTTCCGGCGGGCCCTGGTCGAGAGTTTGTGGGTGCTGCTGGACGACGAAGGGGACGGCTTCGTGGAGCCGCAGGCCCGCGAATCGGAGCTGAACGTTTACAGGCGCTACTTTTGTCAGGACGGGAGCCTGAAGGCGTCTCAGTTCTGGTTCCGGTCGGCGTGCAACAACAGCGACGTCGGCTGGCTGCGCAACATCGAGTGCCCGTGCGCGGAGTCGACAAACGAGGGGCTCAAGGTGTGCCCCGTGAACCCCTGGGAGCGGCTGTCGGCGGACGGGCGCTTGCGCACGCACGGCCAGCTGCAGGCGTGCGTGCGCAACCGCGGGCGCAGCTACTGCTCGCCGCTGCTGGACTTCCGCACGGGCGGGACGATCGTTGCAGACGACTGCAAGACCATTCCTTGCAAGAGCAAGAGCGGGTACAGGTTCGAGCCGAAATGCAAGCCGAGCTTTGTCACGTCGCAGACGTCGCAGACGCTGCGCCTGACGGTGGCGAAGGCGGCGCTCGACGTGGCCGCGAACGCGGCGGCGCTGGAAAACTTCGTGGCGGAGCTGACGGGCCAGAAGGCCGGCAACAACAGCCTGACGGCCATCGCACAATCATAGGTCGACGCCATGGAGGCGCAGGTCAAGGCGCTGAACTTGTCGGCCGACATTAACGACTGGCTCGACAGCGTGCAGCAAGCGTCGCTGGCGAACATGCAGGACAGGCTGAAAAACCTGTCGTCCGGCGTGGCGGAGTACACGGCCCGCTTCGACACGCAGTCGGCCAAGATCGAGGGCCACTTCGCCGAACTGTCGTCGCAGCTGACCAAGGTGCGCGCGCAGATCGCGCGGCTGGACGAGGGCAGCGGCCAAGCGGTGGCCGAGCTGCGGCAACTGGCGGCCGCGGTGGACGAGGCGCTGAACGTGACGGCGCGGCTGATGCAGGACTTCGCGGTCGTGATGGGCAAGTCCTCGGCCAACAGCGCCGAGGTGGCGGCGCTGGCCCGGCGCCTGCTGTACGGGCGCCAGCGCTACGTGGCGCACGTGCGCGACGTGCAGGAGGAGCTGGCGCTGACAGATGTCGGTGAGGTGCCGTTCCTGCCGACGACGCCGTACGACAACGGCACGGAGTACGGCGTGGCGCCGCGCAAGCTAGCAAACGGGGCCGCCACGGCGCCGGCGCACGAGACGAGGCTGTGGCAAAGCTTTGTCGAGAACGCGGTGGTGTGGGTGGTGCAGGTGCGCCTGCTGCAGCTGTGCGACCTGCGCTGGGTGCAGGACGGGCTGTACCAGGCCGGCGGCGGGCTGGACCTGCAGCAGGCGCTGGACGCGTTCGGGCCCGCCAAGTGCCGGCTCGGCAGCCTGTCGGACCAGCTGCGGTGCCTGGGCTGCCGGCTGCGCGTGACGGCGCAGCGCTGCCCAACGACACTTTCGACGCCGGACGCCGCGTCGGCGCGGTGGTTCCACAACACGACGTGGCTGCGCCTCGACCTGGCGCGGCGGCCGCTGGCGTTTAACGGGAGCGTCTGCGCCGCGCCGCCGACCATAGTACCACGTACAAGTGTCAAGTCGAGCGCGTGGGCGGCCGCCACCTTACTGCCGCCGGTGGCGTCGGTCACGAGCAACTCGTGGGGGCAGCAGACGCGGCCGCCCGGGGCTGCGGTTGGCCCCGAGCACGAGACGGCCGAGGACCTGGACACGACCGCGATTGGGCTGGACCTGGCGTCGCCGGTGGAGATCCGCGGGCTGCTGACGGCGCTGTGCCAGGGCCCACTTGAGTTGCTGGGCGTCGGCGGCAACTGAAGCGGCCGGCCGATGCTAGCGGCGTCGTTCGGCCCGAACGCGGAGCAGAGCGCGCTGTACAACTACTGGAACCTGGCGGGCACGAGGGCGTCGGCGCAGCAGTTGCTGCCGGAGCTGGAGTCGGTGCAACAGATGCGCGAGCTGCTGGTGTGCGACAGCAACGTGCGCACGTCGCGCGCGCTGGCGACGCTGCATGCGCAGATTCAAAACGATCCCGCACAATACTTGACGACGCCCGGCCTGTACATGGGCCCCGCGGTCCCAAACTTCACGGAGGACCACTTCCAGCAGCCGGCACCTATCAACGGAAGCGAGGCTAATGGCACCACCAACGCCACATCAGCGCCGACCCCGCGGGACATTGCGTTCGCGAACTGCTTGGCCGAGGTGCAGGCCCTGGTCGACGAGCTCAATGCGGCAGGCGCGTCCCGCCCGGCCGCGCTGGAGGACGCGGAACTGCAGCTGCTGCGCCAGAACGACGTGCCGACCGACCTCGTCAACTGCTACCGCAGCCGCTGGCTCACGCACGGCGGCCGCGCGGTGCGGCTGCAGCGCATCGGCGCCAGCGATTCGCCGAGGGTCGAGCTGTGGGTCGAGCTGGACCACAACGGCCCCGAGCTGGCCGGGCTCAACGCCCGAACGATTCAGCAGCTGGCAGCGCGGGTGTCGGAGCTGCGCTGGGAGCTAGTAGATCGCGACATCGGCGGCGCGGAGCTGTTGGCCGAGGACTGGTACTACGCGGGCGAAACAGAGTGCGCGCTGGCAGGCAATTGTACGGCGCCGACGCCCGCGACCGGGAAACGCTACGTCGTGGACGTGGACCCGGACGATGTTTGTCAGGGCGGCAGCGCGCACATGCGCGCGTCGCGCGCGGCGGGCGGAGTGTGCTTGAATACAGTGCGCCTGCCCGTGGCGGCTGGTCGGAGGCAGGCGGACCGCGGCGACGGCACGTGGGACATGTTCAGCTTCGAGGACTTCTACCGCCACGAGCACGGCTCGCTGGCGCACTCGCAGCCCGCGGCCGACGACTTCGACCCGCGCCTGGCGCTGCTGGCGCCCGTCGTGCTGGCCCGCCCGGTGGTCAAGGTAGAGAACCGCCTGTTCTGCGCGCGGGCGCCCGGAACGGCCGTGCGGCGCACGTGCGCCGTGCTGCAGGACTTCGAACTACAGGCCAAGGTCGGTGGGCGCCTGGTGTGGCGTGCCGCGTCGGGCCGCGGCCGGGTCACGGCGCAGCTGCACGTGCCCTCGAACATGACGGCGGCCGCCGACGGCGGTGGACCGGCACCGCCATCAGCGTGCCCGCGGCAGGTCAGCGTGGCGCTGCCGGGCACGGCCGACATGGCGCTGGAGTTCTCGTCCACGCAAATTGTCTCGGCGGCACAAATTCTAGTCCGCGGAGCCCGCGGTTGGTGCAACTCGACGTTGCCGCCCGCGCTGCGCCTGGCGTGGCCGCTCGCGACGACGAATTGTACCGCCCCCGCCGAGGTTCGGCTGCTCGTGGGCGGCGCGTTATGCTTCGTGTGGCGGGCGGCCACCGCTATCCCGCCCGCGGCCGAGCAGGAGCTACTGCGTAGCTCCTACACGAACGAACAGGCGGTGCTGCTGGGCCAGATCGCGAACCTGAGCGTCGCGTCGTTGCAGGTGCAGGCGGACTGGCAGCAGCTCGTTACACAGAGCATCCTAGACTACGGCCGGGGCTGGCTTACGCGCTCGGCCGTCGGGGTGTGGGTGGCGGACAACACGACCGCAGGCAACGCGACGGCCCGCAACGCGACGGCCGTCCGCCGCGCCCTGGCCTCCTCGTCGGGGCCGGCCGCCGACCCGTTCGCGCCGACATTTGCGAATGTCGGCGAGGAAGATGCGGCCGCGGCACTGAATTCGCTGAGCCAATGGTCCGCCGGCCAGGGCCAGACGGTCGAAGAGCTGGCTCGGCAGCGTTTGCGGCTCGACGCCCAAGTGTCGGGTCTGCAAGCGAGATTCGCAGAGCTCAAGCGCAACTGGACGGCGTTTGAAACAGCCTTCCGCAACAGCAACGGGACCGACGACGAGGTGTGGAGCTTTCTGGGTTCGCTCGGCAACCGCGCGAATGACACCAAGTGCTTGCTGGACGCGATGGGCGTCGGGGCTCATGCCGTGAGCCCCGGCCAGCTAGCGAACCTGAGCAGCAACTTCGAGGTCTGGCACAGCAGGTACATGAGCGGCGACAAGGGCGTCCTCAAGCACGCTCCGCCCCTGCGCCGGGGCCACAACCGCGCCTTGGCAGGTAGTTCTTTCGCCACCTTTCTGGTCTTGTTGTTGCTCGTATGGGCGGCGGCGGGCTGGGCCGTGGCGGTAGGTTGGGCCGCGGCCAAAGGTAGGTGTGTGTGTTGCCCCGTTCGGGGGCGGCCGCGGGGCTAGCAGGCCTTTTGGAAACAGCGGGAGAGGGGGGGGGCCGAAGACGGGTGGAAAAAAGACAGGTTTGGGGAGGCGAGGATGGGCCGGGCTTGGTAGAAATACCCCCCCACCCACCCACACACAAGAAGGAGATTTGTGTGTGCCTTTCCCCCCGGGAAAAAAGACTTTTTCTCATGTGCGCTGTGGTGGTCCGGGGGAACGGAGGGGGGGGGGGGGCGGAGCTTTTTTTTTGCTGACACTTGGGCGTTTGCTCCAGAAGTTTGGTTAGTTTTTTGTTGTTGGTTGCCAAGGTTTTAAAAAAGAAAGAGAATTAAAAAAAGGGAGCGGGGGATACTGTACAGACTTTTTGTTTTGAAAATGAGGGTCGGCAGACTAGCTGCCAGCGCTCTGTTGGTGTTTGCTCTCCTCCTGTTGCCCTCGACTTCGGCCTCCTTGTGCGGTCTGCGCGCGCGGCTCCGTAGCCATCGGCTGTGCACGCCTAGGCGTTTGATCTTGGCCCCGCCGGCCGCCACGACCCAGGTGCCGGCTGTCACAACCCAGGCGCCGGCCGTCACAACTCAGGCGCCGGCCGTCACAACCCAAACGCCGGCTGTCACAACCCAGGCGCCGGCTGTCACAACCCAGGCGCCGGCCGTCACAACCCAGGCGCCGGCCGTCACAACCCAGGCGCCGGCCGTCACAACCCAGGCGCCGGCCGTCACAACAACGGCGCCTGTGCCGGACCTAAACTTGCAATGGAACGTGTCTGACAACGCATCGCTGTCTCTGCCGCTAGAGCCCGTCGGACCGTTGCCGCGGAGGAGGTTACTCGGGAACTGCACGCCACACAACGAACCAGCGCCCGGTTAGGATTCCGACATAAGTATTAGCAACCTCACAAGGCAAGTTCTTTTCAGATAGCCTTACGATACAAAGGGTTATAATGGAGATAATGATACCCATTTGAAATAAGTATTTAATAAGTCGGCTGTCAGTTGGTCTGTTTGTTATACAACAACAATTCCAGTTATCTTCCAATTCGTGCTCTACTTTTTTTTCCTCATTCTTCAATGAAATGTCTAAAACACGATTTTTCAACTCTGGTGTTAGTTCGCCGTCTATTTCAATGACTGGCGGTGGGGGGTGTAATCTAGGCATTGATATTTTAGAATTGCGTTTCGTGCTGTCGCACTCTCACTTATTCTAAAACATCGTTTTTTTATTTTGAAAAAAATTAAATAGATGACGATGTTTATCAACAAACGAGAATGAGTGAAACGAATGAGAGTGTAGTTGATAAATATCAAGGAAATACGACTGCTCGGATTTCTGCTAGTTGGTTTGCTTGGTCTTGTAGTATATTCATAAGATTTTTATTTTCTTTTTCTAAATTAACTACCTTTTCTGATAATTGTTGAACCGCCTTAATTAACGGGGCGATAAACTCGGAATAACCTATACCATAACCGACATCACCACTATCAACACATTTAACATCTTCTGGATTAACACTCACACCTTTCAATTCGTATTCTTTTCTTTGCTTTGGACACGGAACCATAATTGTTTCTTTTATAAATCCGCCAAAATCTAGCATATCCATTTCTGTTAGTATTTCTTCTAATTCCTGTGCTATTAAGCCAGTCCTACATTTCTTGTTGTCATCAATCATACGATAGCAGACTGGATTTAACTTATTAATAAAATCTAAGCCTAAACATTCCTTTATATCTTCTTTTTTTCTCTTGTCTGAATATTGAATTGGATTAGACAATACCCATAATTGCCCATCGCTTGCTCTTAATGACATTAAAGCAGTATTTGAATTATTCTCCCATATGAAACCACTCGTTGAAGAACCATTTACTCTAAATCTAATAGAATAAGAAGTTAATCCTCCACCTCCTCCTGCTGGTGCTGTTCCTCCACTTAATGATTTATTTGCCCCAGACTGGCTCATATAAATCCCCCAGTTTGAATCTCCAATGTCCCATACAAATATTCCTCTCGCATTCGTCCCGTCTGTTTGTCCTTGAATTGCTATTTTCGCCCCATTAGTTGATGCTGATGCCGTTGTTAGTGTGCCTGTGTATGTAATTCCCGCATTTGCCGTAATCAATCCTTTTGTCCATAAAGTCCCGTTTGCCCCGTTTAATGACATTAACAATTGCTCTGCTGAATTTTCCCACACAAAACCCATTGTAGAATCATTAGCAACCCTAAACCGAAAACTATACGAACTAAAATCATTTCCTGAAACGGCTAAACCGTTTGCCAAACTTCTAGTGTTTAGAGCCCCACCAGATGCTGCATAAATTCCCCAACTCGTATTTGTCGTATCCCATAGAAATATTGCTTTTGCATTTGTTCCGTCTGTTATTCCCTGAACTCCTATTTTCGCTCCACTTGTATTTGTTGCTGATGTTAGTGTGCCAGTATATGTAATCCCCGCATTTGCCGTTATTAATCCGCTTGCGGTTGCCGTTGTTGTTGATATACCCGCGGTTGAAGTAATTGTCGTTCCAGTTATTGTTCCGCCATTTGTTATGTTGTTTGAATTCATATCCAAAGCACCATAAAACCGCATACCGCCAGCATTGTTAAAACGGACAATGTCAGACGAAGCACTTTTATTATCCAAAAGTTTTGAAATATAAAGTCCCGCCCCTTTTACATCAGATGCTACATTCGTAAATACATAACCTCGTTGGTTCGCGGTTCCACTTGTAGCAGTATTTAGAGTAAATAAGAAATACTGATAATCTCCTGATGTCTGTGAAAAGAATATATCTCCTCCATTTTGGTTTAATATCCTCGCCCCATTATATGTTATATTTCCGCCATTAGTGATAGTTTGATTATTAAAATCGGCATTGTTCGTTAAAGTTAGATATTTTATCACAGTGCTCGCCCCATTAAATGTTTTGCTTCCTGTTATGGTTTGGTCTGTTGATAGTTTTACATTTTGCCCGTCCAATGTGTCCGCATACCCTTTTGTCGCGCCATCGGTCGCTAATGTCGGAGTTCCAAGGTTGGCTATTTTGCTACTATTACAATCTAACCCCGAAGCATTTACCCAACCGACTATCGTCCCGTCAATAATGAAACTTATTTTTTTCGCAGAAATTTCAAAGTTGTAATATGTCGCAGTTTTCATATCCAAACTAGCAATTGACCCATTATTACTTGTAGAATTGAAAACGATAAATGTGCCCTTTGTTGTCGAATTGATTGAATTTCCCGTTATTTCAACACCACTGCTATATGTCTTAATTCCTGCAATGGTTTGGTTAGCTGTTAGTTTCACATTTTGCCCGTCTAATGTATCTACATAACTTTTGTTTGCTCCGTCCGTTGTTGCTGATGGTGTGGCTAAGTTTGTTATTTTGTTATTATTCAAAGATAGTGTAGTGCCTGTTGCGGTTATAATTAAAGTATTACCCGAATATAACTCAACATACGAACCCGTTATTTGTATCGGATACCAAGTCGCTGTTGCTGTCTTTTGTGCTGCAATCATTCCTATTTTTGTATCAAAGGCTATGCCAATACCATCAAAAGTAGTAGGATTGGACGAACCACTTACTTCTAAAGTTGATGTAAATTTTTTATTCCCTGCTATGGTTTGGTCTCCTGTTAGTTTAAGCACCGAAGTATCAAGGGTGGAAACATCAACACCATCAACCAAATTCGCCTTTGTTATGCTTTGGCTTTTCATATCAATCCCCGCACTAGCATTTATTATGTTGCTGAATGTTTTGGTTCCTGCTATGGTTTGGTCTCCTGTTAGTTTAACCACAGAAGTATTAAGGGCTGAAACATCCACACCATCAACATTACCAACATTTGTAATAGCAAAACCGCCCATATTTAAACTGCCCGTCATAGCCGTTGTGCCGTCTTATGCTAGTTTCGTATCGGTATATGCTTTTGTTGAAGCATCACCATCGTAAAATGGTGCTGGAAGCCCGCTAATTGCTGTCGTGCTGTTAAAATTTAAAACATTGCCCGTCAATGTTATTCCGCCCCCTGTTGTTGGGGCAAGAAGTATGGAAGAACCAACAATGCTTAGTGGATAGCCCGTTGCTCCACCTACCTCCGACGAATAAATAGAACCCATATTATTGTTGTAATTGAAGAATAACTTACCTGTATTTAATGGATTTGAATCTTTTACACCCAAATAAGTAGTAAATATTTTATTCCCTGTTATGGTTTGGTCTCCTGTTAGTTTTACCACAGAACTATCAAGAGCCGAAACATCAACACCATCAACATTACCGACATTTGCTACATTAAAACCTCCCATATTTAAATCCGCTATCATCATGGCAAGACCATCTAATCTTACAAAAGGAGAGTTTGTGTTTCTCCATTGATCTGTGCTATAAATGAGTAGTTGGTTATTGGCGGGTGTGCCTGTTATTGTAACATCGCTGTGTGTATTAACTGAACCATCCGCGGACACTTTATCATTATTGTCTTCGTGCTCTGATATCCAAGTATCAACATCTTTCGTATTTAATAAATTAACTCCCGTTATATTCAAATTACCACCCATACTAATGTTGCCTGTTTCATCAACATTTATCGGAAATGTTTTATTGACCCAGTTTATTGAGTTATATGTTAGATAACTATTCATCGCCACTGGTGCTGTAATGACTACATCAGAGAGTGTGTCGATTGAACCAAGTGGTGTATTCTTCCATTTACCTTCTACATCGTTGTAAGTTAAGTATTGTCCGCTTGCTTGTGCAAATATGTTTGTGTCTATCAAATTGTATAAACTTGTTTGGTGCGGATTGGAAGTATTGCTTCTGTGTTGAGTTGAGGCTTTGACTTCATCGTTATCCCTTACTCGTTGCTCTGTATAGTATAAATTTTTTCCTTCTTTGATATCCGTAGTTGATTTTAAAGCGAGACGTGTGTCAAAGCGGTTATCAGTCCAATAATAATTAAGTCCTTCTTTAAGGTCAGTCGTTGATTTTAAAGCAAGCCGTGTGTCAAAGCGGTTATCAGTCCAATAATAATTAAGTCCTTCTTTAATGTCCGCGGTGCTTTTCGTTGCCAGTCGTGTATCAAATCGGTCGTCAGTATAATAAAGATTTATCGGGTCATCATCTTCTGGCACTCTGTCTGTATTCAGACCGACTATGTTTGTGTTGGTAAGGTCAAGGTTGGCTATTGATAGGCTGTCTGTTGCGATTTCTGACAAGCCTAAGAGCGACTTGAAGGAGGAACCTGCCATATTCGTATATTAATTATTTATTTATTTATTTAAAAAATACTAAAATATATTAATCTTAATATAAATGCCGTCTCCCGAAGCAAGTCGTAAGAATTGGGGGAGTGCTGTGGAAGGAATAAAAGCGAAAGCGAAACAACGAAAGATGGAACATGCCAAAAAGGTTTTGGAACAATACCGAAATGCAGTCAAAAGTGAAGATGATGATATGGAACGAAGATTGGCAGAGATAGAAAATAAGAATGTGGCGAGCGATATTGTTAATGAAAAAGACCAAGATGACACACCCGAGCAGAGTGATAGCGAAAGTGAATGTGATTTTACTGATATCATTGCTGAAAAGATGGCAAAAATGAAAATCAAGAGAGCGAAGGTAGAGAGTAAGAGGGAAAAGAAGAAGATTAAAAAGTCTGTGGTTGAACCAGAGGATAGCGAAAGCAGTGAGAGTGAAAGTGAAGAAGAAGAGCCAAAACCAAAGAAGGGGAAAGGTAAAAAATCAAATAGTAAAGTTTTGGTTAATGCATATAATACAGAGAAACCAACACGGAGCGAAACTTCAAGCGACTTAAGTAAGTGCTTCCTCAAATTCTAAAGATATGAGTGAGGAAAATCAACTTGATAATAAACATATAATTATTAATACTCAGAATGCGGATGCCTCACTAGAAGAAGTGCAAACTGGAGAAGTAGTTAAAACAAAAGAAGAAGAAGCCCTTGAAATACACCACCAGAAAAAGAACCCGAAAATATGGAATACTATATGGGTTGATAATCCATTAGACCAAGTTTTTCTAGACTTAGCCGATATGAGTAAGATAAAAGATAAGAAAGGAAATAAAGGATATGCTTGGATGCTTGTTTGGATTGATTGTCATTCAAGATATTTAATAATCATTCCATTAAAAAATAAAACTGCAAAAGAGGTCTATTATGCTTTGAAAACTATACCTTATAAACCTAAATCAATTACAACAGACAGCGGAGGAGAATATAAAGGTGCTACTCGTGATTATTTTATTCAAAATGGTATTAAGTATGATGTGATTGAAGTCGGAGACCATAGAGCGCTAGCCGTAGTAGATAGAGTTATAAGAAGTATTAGAAGGTGGTTGGATTTACTATTTGAAACTAATAGAAATTTTGATTGGGTAAGTTATATTCAAGACTTAGTGAATGCTTATAATCATAAACTACATAGGGGAATTCAAGCCAGACCGGTGGACGTCTTTACTAGAAGAGACAAAAACAAGCAAATAATAACTAGAGATAACCTTATTAATGAATTCAATATCGGAGATAGAGTTCGTAAGGAAAACAAACGGAATCTATTTTCCAAAGGAGGAAAGACTTTCAGCAAAATTATTTATAAAGTTAAAGGCCGTTCCGGATTTAAATTAATATTAAATAATGATGATTTAGTGAGCCCGAGGGATTTATTGAAAACCGATTTTACTAAACCAATTGACGAAGAAAAAGATATGAAAGAGCAAACTAAAGAAGTTATAAAAGAGAAGAAGACAAAAGAACTACTTAAAAGAGAAGAAATAGAACCAGAAAATATCCGAACAAGTAGAAGAGAACGAAAAGTAAAAGTAATACTTGACCTTTAATGAAAATGAAAATGGTCATACACCTTCCTTGGCTTTTAACAATTGCTTATAATATTTCAATGCCAAGAAAAGTCTACGATCATTAGTGGCGGTTGAAAACGCCTTTAATCAAATAACACCCTGTAGGCGGTCTTGATTGTAAGCCCGAAGAAGTTAGCGATGGCGTCGATGTTATCCCACAGTCGAAACAGTTTCAAAGTTCCATCAGTGAATTCGACTACGAATATTTCCGCTACTTGCCCCCTTCGTAACTCTGTCTTAAATCTGTTTAGTTTGACGGCGGGCATGCCCTCGTGCTCGTGACTGAATAGCAAAGCCGTTCCGTTTTTCTTATCAAGTTGGACCCAATAATTTGTATTACTTATTATAGGCTGGTTCTTTCTATCAACGAATGGAACTTTGGCTGGCGAAACCTTATTACCCCCTAATTCAATAGGTATGTTCCCCGCAACGATGCGACCAATAACCAACCCACCCAAATTTTCGGTCAAAGTCTGTAAAAAATTATATGCGGAAAACAAAACAACCAAACAAACATACCTTGACTTCTGTGTCTTCTTGGCGGGGTTGCTCTGGTTCCTCTGGTTCATCGGCTAGTTCATCTTCTACTCGTGGTTCGTCCGCCATCTACAGACATACAAAAACAGACAAGGGTTTGGTCTTTTTGTCTTGGTCGCTTTGGAATTCTGAAAAAGTCAAAGAATGAAAAAAGAAACAGACAAAAACACGTGATAGAATTTCAAGAATTTCTGCTGACAATTTGAAATGCAGATAAAAAGGAAAAGCAAAAATTTTTTTTACACCGTATACGGGAAAGGTGAGGCGAAATGGACACCGGGGGAAATTCTGTCCTTGGACAACTTTTTTCTTTATAGGGTAAGGAAAACATTTCAGAATTCTCCAATCACCTTTTCCATAATGAGCGAAGACGAGAGCAACAACAATAGCGATGATGAGTACACTGAGAGAGAAGAAACAAATACATATTTTGATAAATTGAAGGATAAATCTCGTAAGGACATAATGAAATGTAAAGCAAGTAATGATGTAAGATTTGATACTTTAATTAGCAGACTTGCTCAAAATGAAAAAGAAAGGATGGAATTGGAGAAACAAAAAATAGATTGCGAAAATAAAGCAGTTGCGATTGAAGAAATACTAAATCAGAAAAAAGAAGAAACTGAACGAAAGGAAAAAATTGAACAAATGAAACGAGAAAAAAAGCGAGAAGAAGAACAAAAGAAGAAACAATTACGATTATTTGAACATTGGCTAAGTGCGGAAAATCAACCAATGGGAGTTGATGACGAGATTAAAGCGAGAAAGATGATTGCTAGTGGAAAAACAACATCAGAAATAATTCAATCATATGAACAATACAAAAGACGAAGAATTGAATAAAAGTAGTTATAACCACTTACTCCTTTACCGCATAGGAGTATAATCTAGTGTGTTAAAATTTTTGTCCAAAAATTGTAGATGCTTTCAGAAAAGCCCACTTTCATTCAAAGAGATTTACTCATACCACACTTGTGTGTGGTAGGTGGTTGAGTTGAAGTTGGAAGAGTAAGACGAACAAGGTCTATTTAATGATATATACATGTTTTCTTGTAGTGTGCTATATAAAGCTATTTGGTTGTTTTTGTTTCTTTGTATCTACTATCAATAGGAAGGCTCCAACAACCCAGACGAGGTCAAGAATTGATTAAATTCTTGACGAGTTCTGGGTTATCATCTACTGTTTATTTTGCTTAACTCGTTCATCATTGTATTTTTTCCAAACTTCATATTTAGGTTTTATGTTTTCTTGATAAAACTTATTTGCTTCCTCTAAGGCTTTTTCCTTATTTCTTTTTCCAAACTCTGAAAAATTAAATCTTTTCTTTTTTATTTTACCTTCTTCACACCATTGAACTACAACGAATTCACATGAAACTCTAATTAATTTTGGTCTTGTTTCCTTTATTATATATACTCCTCCCTTTGAAATGTTGATAGGTTGCTCTTTTGTGTCTGTCATTTTTTATATATAGGATATTATATTATGTCTTTAATATGAATATATATGTGTCTTTATTTTATTTCTTTAAATAATAATTATTTAAAGGTAGCAGTTTTTCTTTCTTTTGTCTTTCTGTATTTGTTATAAATAGATAGACTAAATAATGAATAACGGCTCTTAGTGGAAAAACACTTCTTCACAATTGGCTCCAATTTTTGACTGAGAGAATTTTCTAGAGAAAAACCCAGACGAGAAAAAAGTGGAAAAAATAAGGCGGGAATGTCAAATTGGTAATAGATAATGAAATTTTGGAAAAATTCAAAACTATTTTTTTCTTGCCGACGCCCACTACGCCACGGCGCCTCGGTGCATCGGTGCATCGGGGCAGAATTTAGCAATGAGTGAAAGTCTGATCACGAAGAAAAATAGAACGAAATTCATAATAAGAGAGATTTTAATGAAATTGTTGTTTTGAACTTAGAGAGAAAATGTAGCCTCAAAACACAATAACGGCTCTTAGTGTGGTTTCTGTAGAGAAACTGCATCGAAAATCTGCGCCGAAGTGGCCCCCTATACTACTAGTACAGTGCGTACGACAACAGCTTCAAACATTTAGAGCACCTGCAGTAACATAAAATTTAACATTTTCCTGTTGTCTTCTTTCCAATTGATCTACTCAAGCATATTTGCAAACGAATCGATGAGGGTCACACCAACCACGACTTACGCCTCGTGGCACTTTGGCCATCGCGAGGCAATGTATATTGAAAGCTTTGAGTCATCAAACTAGCTCAAAGGAGCGAAATGGGAGATGAGAGTGGGAGAGAAGGATGACTGAGAAGAGCGAAAGTAGGAAGTCCACACGGGTTAATTTTTTTTACAAAAATTTTGATACACCACCACAGTTTCCATATATCCAGAAAAAAGTTGTTCCTGGTGGCGATCTCCGAGGTCAAAACCAAATTCATTCAACGAGATGATCTGGGCTGCTGTGATCCTGGGACTGGTCTTGGGGTACTTTGCTTTCCAGTTCAATATTCCCTCTCGCTCTTTACTTCTCTGGATTAGATTTTGGATTATCTATGCTCTTTATTTTTCTATTTTATTGCATTTTTCTATTTTAATGCATAGACGTAAAGAGAACTTGGTACATTCGAGGGACGACCCACAAATAAACAACCTCATCTGTTCACGCTCCCTCTCGCCGCTTGTCCTCCTTTCTCACATTTCCCCCCTTTTTCTCCTCCCATGCTTCTTTATTGAAAATGCTTCTGCTTAATTACATTCTTAATCACAGCTGG
>WBZZ01006047.1:40000-45000 GCA_019918135.1 Paulinella micropora
TCTCTTCTTTCTCTCTTCTTTCTCTCTTCTTTCTCTCTTCTTTCTCCCTTCTTTCTCTCTCGTACCCTCACACACTCCTACCACCTAAAGACAGTTGTGTTTCTCTCTTCTTTCTCTCTTCTTTCTTCTTTCTCTTTTCTTTCTCTTTTCTTTCTCTCTTCTTTCTCTCTTCTTTTTCTCTCTTCTTTTTCGCTCTTCTTTTTCTCTCTTCTTTCTCTCTTCTTTCTCTCTTCTTTCTCTCTTCTTTCTCTCTTCTTTCTCTTTTCTTTCTCTCTTCTTTCTCTCTTCTTTCTCTCTTCTGTCTCTCTTCTGTCTCTCTTCTGTCTCTCTTCTGTCTCTCTTCTTTCTCACTTCTTTCTCTCTTCTTTCTCTCTTCTCTCTTCTTTCTCTCTTCTTTCTCTCTTTTTTCTCTCTTTCTCTCTTCTTTCTCTCTTCTTTCTCTCTTCTGTCTCTCTTCTTTCTCTCTTCTTTTTCTCTTCTTTCTCTCTTTCTCTTCTTTCTCTCTTCTTCACCCTTCTTCTAAGGCCTTTTCTCTCTTTCTTCTCTTTCTTCTCTTTCTTCTCTTCTTCTCTCTTCTTCTCTTATTCTCTTTCTTCTCTTCTCGTCTTCTCTCGTCTTCTCTCGTCTTCTCTCTTCTTCTCTCTTCTTCTCTCTTCTTCTTCTCTCTTCTTCTAAGGCCTTCTCCTTCTCTTCTTCTCTTTCTTCTCTTCTTCTCTTCTTCTCTCTTCTTCTCTCTTCTTCTCTCTTCTTCTCTCTTCTTCTCCTTCTTCTCTTCTTCTCTCTTCTCTCTTCTTCTCTCTTCTTCTGTCTTTTTCACTCTTCTTCTCTCTTCTTCTCTCTTCTTCTCTCTTCTTCTCTCTTCTTCTCTCTTCTTCTCTCTTCTTCTCTCTTCTTCTCTCGTCTTCTCTCTTCTTGTCTCTTCTTCTCTCTTCTTCTCTCTTCTTCTCTCTTCTTCTCTCTTCTTCTCTCTATTTCTCTTCTTCTGGTTTACTTTTGGCATAGTATGATGGATATGCATGCTTGTACGTACGTATGTACGTACACATACGTACACGTACGGTACGTACACAAACGTACCTGCGTACATACGCACGTATGTATGTATGTATGTATGTATGTATGTATGTATGTATGCATGCATGTATGTATGCATGTATGTATGTATGTATGTATGTATGTATGTATGCATGTGTGTATGTTATGTATGTTATGTATGTTATGTATGTTATGTATGTATGTATGTATGTATGTATGTATGTATAATATGTAATGTATGTAATGTATGTAATATATGTAATATATGTATGTATGTATGTATGTATGTATGTATTTATGTATGTATGTGTATGTGTGTGTGTGTGTGATAGGTCATGGATGCCTGATAAGGCCACTTCAGTATGCCTAGGCTGCGCTGTACCCTTCACATTTACACGACGGAAGGTGCATACATACATACATACATACATACATGCATACATGCATACATGCATGCATATATACATGCATATATGGTTACATGCATGCATATATACATACATACATACATACATACATACATACATATATACATGCATACATACATCTCTCTCTCTCTCTCTCTTTCTCCGCAATAGCATCACTGTCGCATCTGCCTCAAGATCTTCTGCCAGAGATGTTCTTCACACAGGCTGCCCATTGGTCGTGCCTGCAATAGCTGCGCCCGTCAACTCCTCCTTACGGACCACCCTCCAGTTACACCGGCCCCTCATTTTTCCGGGCGCGGCGGGCCTGCAGCCGTTACGTGATTAAATTTTGAAAAAATCAGTTACCAGCTGTGACGAGGTCGAAATGTGCTGTCGCTAATAAGATCTCAGATATGCCCGCAGCCTCCGAGCTGTTCGCTACACATGCTACACATTGGTCGTGACCGCCTGCGATATATCAATAACTGATGAACAATAGCGCACGAAAACTCAGCTGAGAGTCCTTCAAGTCAGCCGAGATCAGGTGACCCTGAAGTTCAATCACACCAGCCCCTCATTTCAAGTTTCCTGTGGTTTTAAAATTAGTGAAGCGGTTGAATTTAACGTTGAAGCCTCCTTGGAAACTCGCAGCTGAAGTGAAAAAGCTTATAAGTTCAGTTGAATAGGTAATGTTTGAGGTTTCCCCTTCATGATGTGATTTCAACTTCTCTTCTCACATGTTCCCTCTCCATCGTTAAGCCAGTTACGCAAACACTGTTTTGATATTATTAATAACTTTCCGAGGCATATTAATATTATTTTTTTTACACTTCCGCTTTTCCGCTTTTGTATTAATATTAAATATCTCAGCCAGCCTCTTGGTACCACTTTTTTACGCAAGCACTGTTTTAATAGAATACAATGCCACTCGCCCTAGAGCTGAGTCATATGTTTTTTAATCCCCCCCCCCCCCTAGGGGTCTTTCAAGTTTATTTATACGAGTTATTAAAGTGCGTTTCCATACTGCGTGATAGTCTTGCTAGGTAGCAGGGTAGATCCTGAAACTGGTCGGTAAAGGTTAAACAACAACCCATATTAATATTAATAAGTCACCTGCCAATTTCCCTTACTTTTACCATAAAGTCACAGTCACGGGAAAAACGGATAAGCATCAAAATTCCACGGAATTTCCGTACCAATTATCCTTATCCTTCAGACGGTTACTACATTTGTTCCAAAAGGTTCGGGTCAATGCTATTAACGTGGGAGGTTAATAAATAAGGATGCCACAGCTTTGTGGATTTTATTAATACATCCTAACAATCTTCAACACTCAGGTAAACGGTTAAGTGTAACTTGAAATATATAGGATTTACACGCCCTATGGGGTCCAAGCTTCCAAGCTCCCCCCATATCCTTTATCCTAATATGACATTAAAACCGAAAGTATTCTTCAAAACCGGAAATGTAATAAGAATTCATCTTATCATACATTTAATAACAAGGAAACACTTCCACGAGTAAATTCCCGTAAAAACCAATAGCTAAATAACGATGTAGTATACCGTGGGTGTTACAGGCGGGTAGATTGGTAAATTTTGTCGACTGAGAGCTTCCTCTCCGGATCTGTTTCCCCATGAATGTCCTGCTCCTGAGGAGCCACACCATTGAGCAAACACTAGCAGCCCATGAGCCGTAGTCTCGGTCGATCCTTGTCGTTCTGACTTTACATAGCTCTTTATACCTTTCTCAGAAGAAAAGAGATATGTATGCCTGAGTCTCTCTCTCTCTATCTCTCTCTCTCTCTCTCTCGTACACACGCAATATAATTAAGCTACATCTACTAAACACTCTTTTTGTTTTGTACTGTATTGTACTAAAAGCTAGAAGTACATCTTGAGCTACGACTGATCTACGCGTTCGTAGTGATTGGTGCAGTTGTCTGTATGCATATGCGTGTATTTTGCTACAACGATATCGTAGCTACTATCAGTGGGACGTTCACGTTCTAAAATTAGCACAGTTTGATCTTACTTTTCTTAATCAATACCAGAGCTACGATTTCTCTGAAGACATCGTTTGAAATGGCCTAGCAGGACTTTCACATGACATTTTCAGGATTGTCATATCTCAATCATTGCGTCAGAAAAATCATATCAAAGTTAGCTCATTTTAGAACCTTGAACGTCTCCCTAGTAATAATACTTAGTTGTTCCTAATGAGTAGCGAGCCGTGCACCTGTTTGTATGCATATGCCTACAGGTGCATGTATGTATGTTTAAGCATATATCTGTGTACTTATACATATGAAAACTGGCTAATGTGCAATTGTGAATTGATATTATGCATGCATGTAAGCGTATGTTATATATTTACCAAGATTTGAACGTAATGAAAATGTCAGATTTCGACTTGCCATGACGCACATTCGTGCGCAAGTCGTTCTGCAAACACACACCAAAAGACCCATGAATAATAATAACAACAACAACAACAACAATAATAATAATAATAATAATAATAATAATAGTAATAATAAGGGCTGCGCCAACACCTGAAAGAATGGTTTGCGGTGCGCTTCGGAGCGCAAATCCCCCCCACCCGCCCCCCCTCCAAAAACAAGGAATATTTGCATTTAGGACACTCCCCTAACGCAAATATTTGCGTGAATTCCGAAGAAATTATACAAGCATCAACATCAAGTCTGGGGCTAGCAACCCTGCAAATGTCAGCTCCCAACTCCTCGTTTCCACAACCCATGATTATTCCGATAGGGGTGCGGAAATGGGGGAAGGGGGGGGGGGGGGGGTACACAATTTCGAAATCCCCCCTACCCCCACCCCTACTCCCAACATCTTTAAGGGATAATAAGTGTGAGTAATTCGTTGACGTGACACCAAAGCCAGTGTTGTTGTTGTTGTTGTTGTTGTTGTTGCTGTTGCTGTTGTTGTTGATGTTGTTGTCGTTGTCGTCGTGCGTGGTATATTTATGTGCCTAACGACCTATTTCATATTCATTTATTCATTTATAAATTTACTTATAACTTATTTTGCCGTGTGTGGTGCATTTATGGGCCACCCACAACCAGTTTTTGCCGGTTTATGAATGGTTAGGTAGGTAGGCCGGTAGGTAGGTAGGTAGGTAGGTAGGTAGGTAGGTAGGCAGATAGCTATACCTCATTCTTTTTTGGCGAAATTTTTGGCGTTTTGCGAAGTGGGTCGTCTTTACATACAAACACAAATATATCAATACATACAAACACAAACCAAAAATATGCATGCAAACACAAATACATAAATACATTCATACATACATACATACATACATACATACATACATACATACATACATACATAGTATGTAACATACGTAATATACGTAACATACGTACATATATACATACATACATAGATGCATACATACATACATACATACATACATACCATACATACCATACATACCATACATACCATACATACATACATACATACATACATACATAGTATGTAACATACGTAACATACGTAACATACGTAACATACGTACATATATACATAC
>WBZZ01006047.1:72500-92500 GCA_019918135.1 Paulinella micropora
CGTCGACACAGACACAGACACACACACACACACAAACACACACACATGCACACACACACACACACACACGTACGCTTATAACATGTACACAAGATCTTACGCATACATATATATACACACAAAGACACACACACACACACACACACACCACACAAACACACACACACACACACACACACACGTGCACACAAGAAGATGATTACCCTTTTTTTAGGGTCATTTTCAAGAAAATGCCCTCTAAGAAAAGGGTCTTTCGGACCAAATCTCCAAAAATCAACAAACAAGAGGAAATCAAGAGGAAATCAAAAAGGAAGCGAACAGGAAGAATTTAATTAATTATTTTACATTTATAAAAATATATAAACTATAATATAATACAAGATGCCAAGACCGAAACTATACGAAGGAGAAGCAAGACGAAAGAGAAATAACGAGAAGGCTCTCGCATACTACTACCGCCACCAAGAAAGGTTGAAGGAGGAAAGAAAAGAAAAAGCATTAAAGCAAAAGCAAGAACTCAAAAGCATAGAGGAATACAAAAAGAAGATACAAGAGCTGGAAGATAAAATTGAGTAAGATAACGGTTTAAGTTCTAATAATTTTTTTAAATCTGGTAAAAATATTTTTCATCTAAACAAATAGCTCCCATATAATAACGGTAAAAACATTAATTAATTATTTTTAGAAAAAGTATCTTACCTAATATATACATAACTGTAAAATGTCAAAACCACCACTACCACCAAGACCAAACAAGCAATATGTCCAACTTCTTCAAGCTAAGGCTAAGCTTAGAAAGGTTGAAACGAAAGGTAAAAGAAACCGCCAGGACCTTTTATCTAATATCCGTAGTAATACGAGGGCAAATCTCCGCGAGGCTAAGACTAGGGAAGCGAAGAGACGAGAGTTTAGAGCAAACGATTATGAAGTTAGGAGGGATAATCGGCTGAACTCTCTCACATTCAAATTTAGGGAGCTAGACATAAGCTTCTACGATACAGACACCTTGGAAGAGAAGGTATTGATACCCGCTATACGATATGCTAGAAGGGAAGGGATGACCAACAATGCTGATGTCAATATATCTATAACATACTCAACTGCTCCCGCTAATGAACGATACGACCACTATTTAAAAAAGAAAAGTTTTAATTCATTTCAACTCCGCCAATACGATACCGTATTTATGGATGCTCTGAACGAGTTCAACATAAACAACATTGAAGCGAGCGAGAATGGATATGAAAGAAACATAAGATATGTGGAAATAACAATATTTCAAGAAAACTGCGGAGGATGCTATGAGGGAAAACTGAAAAGAGTGAGAAAGTTGAAGAAGGTAAAAAGATATCTCCGCCAAGCAAAAACAACAACTGTCTATTCTTCTTATGTAAGGATATGTTAGATATTCATCCAATGAACAAGAATCGCTGTAATATCGTCCGAGCTGAATTCAACCTTCCACCAAACTCACCAATACCATTTTCAATAGCGGTTGAAATATTGAAAAAATATGTTAAGGAAGGGAAAACATATGAAATAACCGACCATATTATGAAGCAGACATTCAGCACAAACGAAGAAGGACAAGAACCTGACAAACTAATCTTTTTAGAAAATAACCATTATTATGGGTTGGTTAAGCAGTTTAAGAAGCGGTGCGAAGACTGCCTGCGACCATATTTGAACAAACATAAATGTAATCTCAACAGGAAAAAATTTGCTGATATTAGATTGAAGAAGAATGGCAAAAGACACTTAATAACTAAGTTCCACACGGAAGAAAAAATAAATAACGAGCAAGTCCTTCATTACGATTTGGAAACATTTAGAAATACATCCATCACGGTCGGCTACGATATCCACGACTGCTACATAGTCGGATATACTCAGGGGTCTGAGGGTTTCAAATACATAGCTGGTAAAGATTGTATCAGCCAATTCGTGGACCTACTAATAGAGCGAGGCGAGAAGGCAAAAGCAGGATGGGTGCCGAAGGACAAAAAAGACAAACCGCCCGTTCTATATGTTAATGGTTTTAACGGGGCGAACTTTGACCACTACTTCATGCATCAAGAATTAATATCAGAAGGGGTATTAAGATTAAGTCGTCAAAAATTAATAACGGCTCTATTATCTGCTTAGAGTTTGAAAATGTTAAGATGTGGGATATGTGTAAGCATACCCAAGGAAGTCTTAAAGCAAATCTTGAAAGTATGGGGTGCGAAATTCTCAAAGGCGACTTTGACCACAACAGGGCCAAAATGTGGGAGGATATGGACGACAAGACAAGGCAGGACTGCTTGGCTTATCTTAAAAACGATGTTATGGGTTTAAAGGAATTATATGATAAATTAAACACTACGATATTTTCAACTCATAAGGTCAATTTAACTTCATACATCTCAACTTCTAGTCTGGCTTTTAACATATGGAAGAAATATGTAGACGGTAAATACGAGGTGAGACTTCCAACGGTGGAGCAGGAAAGAGCATTTAGAAAAGCCATTATCGGCGGAAGGACTTACCCGTCTAAGAGGCGGTTCATTTCTAAGCAGTATGAAATTTATTTGAAAAAACAGATATCATTTGACGATATAATTGACTACCTAGTAGATGCGGATGTCGTATCTCTATATCCAACCGCGATGTTATTAGCTTTTATGGTTGGCGACATACTGGAAACAATCGGACCATTTGACCCGCGAAACCTTCAAATCGGTATTTATAACCTTGACTACATCTCACCAAAAAACATATTACATTCAAGGATTGGACAGCGAGACAAAATGGGCTCCATTAAATGGCGACTAGAAGATATGAAGGACCAATGGCTGACGAGTGTAGATATTGAGGATATGGTGGCCGAAGGATACGAAGTCCGCATTCATAAAGGATACTACACCGTTAAATCTGAATGTGTTTTCAAACAATACATAGACGATATGTTTAAGGCGAAGGAAAATGCGGAGAAAGGTAGCCCGCAATATCTGCGCCAAGCTGTTTATGAATAGTCTATACGGTAAGATGATACAGAGACCGATACCTTCAATAACAACATATATACGAACTAATGAAGAATACTGGAAATTCTGGAATAGCAATCAAATAACTGACATTGTTAAAATGGCTTCATCGGTTTTACAATGAGCAAGTGAAAAGCCATCCTGAACTGGATCTGGATACTGTTGGGCTGACATTATTTCGCTCCTGCAAGCCTCCTCACTTTGTCGCCTCTGATTGGAGGTCCTGTGTTTGCAAGGTTTGACTCCAAATGGATATGTATTGTCATGCACTCGCGATCTTCACCCAAACAATACACAGAGCCAAGTCAAAGCTGACTACGGAGCAATACAGAAACAAAGTCTTTTCGACTGGCTATGGAGCAACACAGCCCTCGCAATCTGTCTGCGCAGACGATCATGTGTAGACCATCGAGTGCGTCAAGTATTTCTGCAGGCTGGCAGAAGTCGCACCCCTGACACAAAATTCAAGCTCCCACCACTGCTACTTTGTCCTAATTCGTGGTCTAAGGACGTATGGAACGACAAGAGGGTGGACTGGGCGAAGGGTTCGTGCATGGGTTGCGCAGGGCAAGTCTCTGCATTTCTTCCTCCATGCCCTGCCGAGCGTGAACGTAAGTGCAGCTGGAAAGAAATGGAACAAAAGCAAAACGTTCGAAAAGAGGGCCAAGGAGTGGATTGACCACATGTTTGATAATCAGTGGACCCAAGATGCAGCAAGACAATCCTTGCAGTTACTGAAAGCGGCTACCCTTCCTGGACCAGATCCTTCCTTGAACGCCATGCAATTGGCTGTCATAAAAAGACAATTGTTTTCGCGTGGGATTTTTCGATGCAAATTGAGCTGAAAACGCAAGATGCACCGCAAATCAATTTTTGCTCCCCGAACGGTACAGTGTCTAACTGTGGAAGCAAATTTTGTACGACGAGGGCAAGTTGAAAGGGAGATATTCCACTTCATCGCAGACTT
Source organism: Paulinella micropora (assembly GCA_019918135.1). NCBI lineage: Eukaryota > Cercozoa > Imbricatea > Euglyphida > Paulinellidae > Paulinella > Paulinella micropora. The sequence goes on from WBZZ01006047.1 coordinate 76,494, forward strand.
CGCGCCACAAGACCCCATTTTTGTGACGTTGTCTCTATTCAAGGCAGTGTGCTACGTTCGACACCGGGATCCAGCGTTGCATCCGAGGGAGTTTTTGATTGGACACTGCGATGGGGCCGCTCAACACAACTGGAGCAAATATGTCGATTGGGCTATGCTGAAATTGCTTCCTCTTGCACGTTTAAGATGCATAGATCTAATACGACAGAAGGTGCATGTTACAATCTTTCTACCTCTCTTCTCTCTCTCTCTCTCTCTCTCTCTCTCATACGCACACACAAAAACACACTGACACTCACGGATACATATACAACGATGTACATATACATACATTTCATACAATATTAGGCAGGACACGGCAAGGGTCGTTACGACCAGGAGCATCAGATTGTGAAGCACCTTACGATGGAAACCAATCAACTAGCGGGTGCGGCCACCATCGGTTCTGAATTTCCCCAGATCTGCAACGCAGAAAGCATGGTGAAAATGCTCAACGACACCGTAGGTTACACCCAGCCGCATAAATCAAAGGCCACACAGAAGTTTGAGGCGTTATGCCACAAGGCGAAAGTCCTAAGCCAGCAATCCAACAGACCCGAGGTCCGCTTGCCATTTCATATTGCTGCGTCACAAAGGCGGGCGTTCTTTCTTTCTCCCGATGACCTGAAAACATGGAGAGATCGTTGTGCCAACCCCCAAGGCAAAAAAAAAAGGGGTCAACGTGATATGTATCACAAGCGATACTGTAAAAATACTGTGACTATGCGAACACTGCCCCTCATGCGGCTGGATTGCCAGTGCCTTCCTTGTACGCATGACGCTACAACTACTACTGTTACTGCTGCTGCTACCACTACTACTACCGTCGGCGCCGCCACTGCTGCTGTTGGGGCTACTTCTTCTAAGTCTTCCTTCTCGTGCCTAGTTACGTGCGACCACTCAGAAAAAGAATGCAAGTATGCACAAGCACTGGGATTGCGCAACCCAAACAATCTTGCAGTTTATGTTTCTTATCTGTGGTTGACGCCACCGCGACTAGAAAAACGTTTGAGCGAAGCGTTAAAAGAGCAGATCGAGAATAAATGCGCTTCCAAGGATCTCCAACCATTGTTTCAGTCAATTGCAGAACAATTGAAGCCATTCAGACCCCTGGATAATGCTGACTACAGCGCTAAGGAGGTCAAGGGATGGTACCTTAACCACCTGTGGAAGCAAACGCAAGGAAGCAAGACTTCTGCCCCTTCTTCGAGGGATAAAGTACCCAGCAGAAGGACCGAGATCTTACTCAATTTCTGCAGCCATATGCGGACGAACAACGGGATTCAGAATCTTCTGACATGACGCAGGTCTATGAAGACATAGCAGCCAGCCTTCTTCAGTGGGGCCACAATCCGCGTTATTTACAAACCAGCAACGTCAAAAGTTTTTACACAAAATTGCTAAAGAAGCGAAAGGCCCCGTGTCCACAGAGTACTGCGTCCTCACTGCTTCCTCTCTCTTCAACTGCGCTCGCCTCAACACCGCCCCCTCCAACTTCATTTTATCTGCCCATGGCTAGCGATTTTTCTTCACTCACGCGTGGTTCTACGCAAGCCCAACAAGTCCGCGCGGAGGACCAACAAGTCAGTGCCTTCGAATAAATCAGTAGTGTCTGAACATGGGTCGAGTCAGACTAGTAATGCTCTGCCATCACCTGTTGTACCAAAGTTGGTACCTTCTTCGGCCGAACGTGTATCTACGACTGCAGCAGCCTCCGATGGTTCGGCACCACTATCATCGCAGTCAATGAAACGTCCAGCTATCTACCTATCTATCTATCTATCTATCTATCTCTTATTCTGTCTATCTATCTATCTATCTATCTATCTATCTATCTATCTATCTATCTCCTGGCTTAAACGAAGAGGCTTGCTTCCCCTAAGTTAAGCCGTAAGTTACAAAAACTACATGCGAAAACCTACCGACGCACCGCTATTCCCTCCGGAGTGGCCGCCGTCACCCTCCCAGTGCGTGCTCTGCACCGCCTGAACCCCCTGGAGAAGATTTTGCTCATGTTCACCCTTACGAAGACCTTTCGGGCCTCCTCGAAAAGAAGAGCCCAAAAGCGCACGTCCATCCGGACTACAAGTCGCAACCCGGCATCATCAACCTGGATTCCACCCACTGTGTTGACGCCGAGACATACTCCCATTTCGTCCATCGGACAAGAAGTGCCCCGAAAGAACCAACCGAAAGAAGAAAACGCCTGGTATTGCCATCAACACAAGCGAATGGAAAGGCATTGAAGAAGAACTCCAATCCGCACTCCCTCTCATCCTCCCCTCCTCTCTCATCAAACGCCTGTCATATGACGAAGCAGTAGCGAAATTTGAAAGATATCTCTACGACTTCATATCACAACGGGTAACAAAAAACAAGAACAAACTCATGAGCGAAAAAAAACCGCCACGTAATCCGGCTCCAAACAGAACTCACGCAGAACCGACAACAAAAACTGATCCAAAAGAGACATCTGCGAGATCTCAAAAGGGCAGGTTCAATTCCAGCTGCTGTTGCAAAAAGCCTGCAAAAAAAACTTGGCGAGTATTATTGAAGACCGGTAACCGCCTCCGCCGTCGTCTCAAGGAAGCAACTTTAAGCTCCGCTCAACGACAAGCAAATACACGCTTCCGAACTGACCCTCATAAGTTTGCCAAAAATCTGTTTCATCCCCCCTCAACCCAAACCACTTCCTCCCTATCCAAAGAAAATTGTGACTCCTACTTTCCCAACCTATACAAAGACGCTAATCGTGAACAAACCTACGTGCCCTTACCTGAAATGAATCGCCCGCCTCTACCAACTGTCCCCTTTGACCTCAAGCCGCCGTCCTTCTTGGAAACCAAAAGATCTGTGTTTGCCAAGCGTAATGGTGCAGCCCCTGGCAGAGATGGTATTAGCTACCTTGTTTACAAGAGACTTCCCACCGCTTTACTTTTCTTACACAAACTCATTGTCAAGTGTTGGACAACGGATGTAGCTAATAGCTGGGCCCAAGCTGCTATCTCCCTCCTTCATAAGGACGGCGATCCACTTCAGGCCTCAAACTATCGTCCGATTGCTCTGACAAGCTGCTCGGGTAAGGTATTTTTCTCTTTGTGGTCTAAACGCCTAGAGAGTTTTTTGCTAGATAACAAGTACTTTGACAGAGCAAAACAAAAAGGTTTCCTCCGTAACGTTGCAGGATGCCCCGAGCACATTGCTACTACAAAAGCTACCATCAGAAATGCAAAAGATCACTATCGCCAACTGGTCATAGCATGGATTGACGTACAAAACGCTTTTGGAAGCGTAAACCACAACTTGATCCAGTTCGCTCTCTGGTGGTACCACGTGCCCCCTATGTTTGCTCGCATAATCTTTTTATACTACGAACTCTTAGTAGCCACAATCGAAGGGAAAGATTGGTCATCAGAACCCTTTGTTTTTGCTGTTGGCGTTTTTCAAGGATGCTGCATTTTTCCTCTCCTTTTCAACATAGTTTTCAACCTACTCCTTGACCTCCTATCATCCTTGACCAAAAACAACGGTTATCATTTCAAGCATAAGAATCAACAGATGAAGTCATCGTGCACGAAGCTGCTTATGCTGACGACCTCAAACTACACTGCCGATCCCCGAAACACTGTCAATCGTCCATCAACATGATTGACAAATTTCTGTCATGGTCCAGAACAATGGCCGCGAAACCGCCCAAATCCAAAAGCCTTGCTTTCAAATACTGGACTAAAGCCGACGACTATAAGGGTCTCAAATGATTATTGCCGATCTCGTTCCCACCCTTCGACCCCGCCCTTACTATTACTGGCAAACCGATTGACTTCATCGCTGACAAGCCTTTCAAAGACCTCGGATGGATTGTCTACCATGACCTCAGCGAAAACGAACAACGTGCAGCAATCCAAAAGAAGTTCATTCTTTCTATGCAAGCCATCGATAGCTGCTCGATCAATGGCTTTATGAAACTTTGGCTATACCAGCACTACGCTGTCCAGTCACTTGCCTGGCCATTTCTCATTTATGACCTCTGCTTATCTTTCGCCAAAACCCTTGAGAAAATTGCGACCCGCTTCCTCAAAAAATGGGCCAATATCTACAAAAGAGCTCTGGTCTCTTGCCTTTACCGCCCACGCTCGAAATTCGGTCTACAGCTCCAATCCATCGTCTCTTTTTACCAGCGACTTCAAATCAACCGTGCTCAAATGCTGAAGTACTGCCCAGATAACCACCTCTCGTCCATTTATGCGATGAACCTGACGAAACACGAAACATTTCGAACTATCTGGAAACCAGAGCCTGTGCTCGAAAAGCTTGAGGCACAAGTTGATTTTGAATTCAAACATCGAGGCCAATCCGATCATCTCGGACTTGGCCATGGTCGCTACCCAAAAGAACATTCCATCACAGACCGCAAAGACAGGGTTTTAGAATTAGCTGCTGAGACAATACTTGAGACAACCACAGTGCATGACATGGACAAAACCATGCAAGGGTGCTTCCTTCGTTTTGAAGACGCATGCCCCTTCGACCTCTCCTGGGCTCGCCTCATCGGAACCCGTAATCCCCGTTTAATCTCTTGGGTCATCAACGCAAGCACAAACTCGGTTATTACCCCCGACCTTAGACGTCTGTGGGGAATCATTCCCAACAACAAGTGTGCCCTCTGTTCTGGTCAAGCACATCTATGCCACATCCTCTCCGGTTGCCATGTTGCCCTCAAACAAGGCCGCTATACCTGGCGTCATGACTCTGTGCTCTGCACTATTGAAGCTCCCCTTCAAAAACACATCGAGAGCCATAACAAACGCTCCCCTATAGACCAAAATGAATCAAAGTCTATGTTTGTGAAAGAGGGCGAGCAGAAGCCTAAGAGACAGTCATTTCATCGACCATCCCTGCTTGACACTGCAAACGATTGGCAACTCCAAACCCAATACACCGGTTCTGAGCAAGCCTTTCCTGTCCACATTTGTGTCACTGACCTCCGCCCCGATATCGTTGTCTGGTCACTGTCTACCAAGATATGTATTCTGATCGAGCTAACGTGCCCGGTCGAGGAAAACATCCTTGACGCACGAGCCTACAAGACCAGCCGATACAACAAGCTCAAATCTCAAATCGAGGACAACGGATGGACCTGCCACCTTCGACCAATCGAATGCGGGGCTCGCGGCATGGTATCGTTCTCTGTTCATCGATGTTTCCGCGCCTTGGGCTTTTCCCATCCCCAATCCAAATCCCTTTGCTTCAAGCTATCCTCCTGCGTAGCTCGTTGCTCTTTTGCGATTTATCGCTCCTGTGCAGTCAAAAATTGGACTAATCTTCCTCTAGTCCGTATTGGTGACTGCATTCCATCATAGCAGTCCAGTGTTGCATAGCCCGGGCTAGGTCCCTGCGGGGGTTTAGGCCTCATACAATGTCATCATTGTAGCTTGCGCAAGCTTACGGTGCTCAAAACACTTGGACTAACGGCTTCCTTTTCTTTCTCTTCTTTATCCTCCCACTCTCCATTCCTAGATTGCCTTTTTCTTCAACGTCCTTCCTCCTCTTCTTTTTCCAGAACACAGTCTACCCGTGATTCCCATCCCGGACACACAGTACACAAATTATTGTTTGTTGTGAAACTGCGTTCCTTTGCAAGGACTACATTCCTTTGCGACATCTCATATGTCTATCTATCCATCTATCTATCTATCTATCTATCTATCTATCTATCTATCTGTCTATCTATCTATCTATCTGTGTGTGAAATTTGTTGTGATTTCAGACACCGTGGAGAAGACGCGTGATGACATAGGCATACGAATGGATCCCCAGCAACAAGAAATCAGGGTGAACTATTACACTGAGTGTCGCGAATTATTGTATCGGGAAGCCTGCGAGTTGGCAGAAAACATGTTCAAGGTTTTGTCCCGACGGCGCGGGAAATTGACAAGCTTTTGCAGATGCATCAACGGCACCTGGAATACATCGGCACTCTCAAGAGCCAAGGTTGAATAGCATTATCCCCGGACAATCGTGGCTGTGCATTGAGCGCCCAAGGGCTAGAAGAAACGTGTCCCTGTCCAGGTAAAAACAAGGGACAGGCAGACTGCCGAATGATTTGGGGACCTCCAAGTTCCCAACGAAGCCTTGCTGAGGAACTGCCAGTCAACACGTCCTCGTTGTCTACAGCGACAGCGAGCGCTGTATGGTCATCACTGTGCCCCCATCAACGTCGCCCCCTCCAACTTCATTTGGTCCACCCATGGCTATGCACTCTTCACTGACGTCTGGTTCTACGCAAGTCCAACACACAACAACTTCATTTCATTCGCCCATGGCTAGCGATGTTTCAGTCACGTCTCGTTCTACGCAAGCCCGACAAGCAGAGAAATCGAATGCGGCTGCGGCGGCATTCAGCGAGCAGGACCAACAAGTCAGTCGCGTACAATCCGTGCCGCCAACTATTGGGTATGCGCTCTAGATCTCCTCTGCCCCTTGGACTAAATCAGTAGTGCCTGAACATGGGCCGCGGCAGACTGCTCATCACCTGTTGTACCAAAATCGGTACCTCCTTCGGTCGAATATGTACCTACGACTGCAGCAGCCTCCGGTGGTTCGTCACAACTATCATTAATTGCAGTCAATCAAACATCTATCTATATATCTATCTATCTATCTATCTATCTATCTATCTATCTATCTATCTATCTATCTATCTATCTACATAGCTATCTATATCTATCTACGTATCTCTCTCTCTATCTATCTATCTATCTATTTATCTATCTATCTATCTATCTATCTATCTATCTATCTATCTATCTATCTATCTCTATCTATCTACATATCTCTCTATCTCTCTCTATCTATCTATCTATCTATCTATCTATCTATCTATCTATCTATCTGTGAAATTTGTTGTGGTTTCAGACAACATGGAGAAAACTCGTGATGAGATCCAAATCAGTCGCGGCCAGGAAGAAATCCAGGTGCATGAAACCAACGCAAGAGAATCGTTCTGTTCGGAGGACCAACAAGTCAGTACCCCTTCGAATAAATCAGTAGTGTCTGAACATGGGCAGAGGCAGACTAGTCTCTGCCATCACCTGTTGTATCAAAATTGGTACCTTCTTCGGCCGAACGTATATCTACGACTGCAGCAGCTTCCGATGGTTCGGCACCATTATCATTGCAGTCAATGAAACGTCGAGCTTTCTGTCTATTTACGCCACGACTGGCACAAGGATCCAGGACAAGGCCAAGGCAACATCCATCGATAGAGGCAATGCAACAGATAGAGCAAATGTCCCAGGCCCCCGAGAAAGGTAAACGTAAAGCCTCCAAAATGCTTTCGAACGCGCAACCACCCACGAAAATACGCAGTGGGAGCGCATCTAAATCCGCCTCACCCGTACCAGCGCTAGCGTCTTCAACTTCATCCCCTTCATCGCTCGCTCCAGCCCAACATGCGACTGCAACAGCATTCAAAGATGGTTCGGCACCACTGTTCGCAGTCAACCAAACATCTATCTATCTATCTATCTATCTATCTATCTATCTATCTATCTATCTACCTATCTATCTATCTATCTATCTATCTTCTATCTATCTATCTATCTACCTACCTACCTACCCATTATATCTGCTCCATCGTCTCCCGATGCCTATGTATGTATGTATGTATGTATGTATGCAGATTCAAGGTTGGTATCGCATACTTCCACAACACAGAAAAGGATCCAGGAAACTATTCATGGCAAGAGGTGCCCTGTCTGTTTGGACAAAACAAGCCATGTTGACGAGTCGAGTAAGATAAAGTGTGGTTACCATTAGTGGGATGATGGAAAGCCTGGGCACTGCGCGCGCGTATATCATCGAGCATGTGTCGAACGAAACCCTGCGTGGAGTCCCATAACTGGAAACATACAAGTGACAGGAGCCCGAAAGAACAAAGTGAAATTGGAATGGCATTGTCCTTCTTGCAAGCGTTGTGCTCACTGCGAAGATGTCCTACCTACATTGGCAAATCAAGCACTGCTAGTCGAGCCCTTGGACAGGATGGTGCATAGTTGGGTCAAGTGTAAGATGTTGGTCACAAAAGGAGCGGTGAGGTTTGCTAGTGCTTATCGGAACCAAAGACGTAACACCGACGACGTCTCCACCAGCAGTAGCAGCAGCAGTGCACGTGTCTCTGTCAGCACCAGCAGCATGAACGCATCCGCAGCAACATCAACGCATCCGCAGCAACAGCAGTGGCAGTAACACTGACGGCGAAGCAGACCTGATTGTCGTTGGACACACTATTCGAAAACTACAGGAATAGAAAACAGTATTTTGGCTAGAAGAGCTGGCACAGATCTGGACAGTGTGCAGTGATAAAGATGAGAGAGAGAGAAAGCACAGACAGAAAGAGAATGTAAACAACTTGTAGTCACAATGTTAACCACCAACACAATACCATATGCATTCCTTGTACGTGTGCTATGACTGATTGGGCACGAAATTGATGCCAGCAGCTCCGCAGCAGCCCCACCAGCAGTAGCTCCAGCAGCCCCCAACAGCAGCGCGGCCCCAGCGGCGGCAGTGACATCGACTGCGGGCCGCGCCAGGGACGTGTTTGCCATTGAAGAAATGATACACTGTATAAATTTTATTGTCAATAAAACTGCCTTGCATGCAGGGCATGCTCGGCACAAGTGTGGTTTGCATGCAAACCGGTGTGGTGCGCATGCAAACCGGAGTGGGAGTCGCCCCCCCCCCCCCCCCTCTCCCTCTCTCTCTCTCTCTCTCTCTGTCTCTCTGAAGACATATCACTGAAGCCTTTACAATCTTGGGTTGGTATAGGTCATCAGCAAACAAAGGTGGAGGCGGTAACTCGTTGGAACATACCAGATGGTTGCAGAGTTTTTGGACTCTGAGACACCAGCATGCTATGAGTCATTTATGTCTTTTTAAATCATTAATAAATTAGTTTTTCTTGTATTATTTGGCTTATGTGATTGTCTCGTTTGTCTTGCAATTGTTGACGTCAGTTTCTAATTTCTGCCTTTGTAGGTGATCGTGACGCCGATTGGAAGGATGCTGCGCTTTCATGGATATGTCGTTTTTGCTAAAGTACGACGTATTGATGGCAAACGCGATATGGATGTCGTATGTGCTAAACATTTCGAGATGCAGCAAGTTTGCACAATAACTTACAGTTTGCTGAACCAGCATAGTGCGGCAAGGCCGATGGTAATAAGTATTGACATGGGCCTTGCTGTACTGTACTGATAGATGAAGAAGCAGACGATGCCGGAGACAGGGGACCCGGGGCTGGGGGAGAAGACGACGACGACGAAGAGGCACTCTCGGCAGTGGCGGAGGTGTTCTTGGTCTCAGGCGTGGAGGGTTCAACCGCTGCCTTGGGGTGCCTTTTGGCCGCGGGGATGCTTCGAGCAACTTTCCAGTCAGCTTCTTGAGTGACTGGATTTATGGCGTCCATAGCGTTTGCTGAATCAGCCGAGGTCCACGTATCGCGACCACGGTCGTATTGGCTCGCCCGCCGACCTTCCATAAGGATATCAACAAACCCGCGACCCAAGGAAGCTGGTATGCGGATCTTTTCATCCTGTAAATCCCGCCAATCGCTGCCTTCAGGCAGACCAAGCCTCTCCAGGAATTCACGACTCATTTCCCGGTAATGCAAATTGGTGGCCCGCCCCACCCTTTCGCGATCCCAAGCTTGCTGATCATTATGGAACTACACGGAACATAGACCGAAAAACCATTGAAATCCTTGCGGGAAATGGAAATAGAAGGCAGCAACAGCATCATTCATCATCAGGTAGGCATGCTTCTGTTTCGCTTTAAATAAGCAAAACAGAAGCATGCCTACCAAAACAGAGGCATAGAACTCTCTGGCGTGGTCTTCGTCGTCAGCGATTTTCCGAAACAGCACCTAAAAAACGTGAGACAAAGGAAAGAAACAAAAACAGGAAACGAAACAAGAAAGAAGGCAAGCATAGCAAACGAAAGCTTACCTCAAAGCCTGCCCTTGCCTTCAATAATGCTTCCCTCAAATCTGCCTCGTACTTGTCTCTCTGCACTACAATTTTATGCACGGTGCTATTTGGGGAAACCAATTCCTTTTGGTTAACTAAAAAGCGGTGTACGAAGCCCCCAGCAGGCACGCCCCGCGATGAAGGCGTTTTGTCCGCCGTGGCGAACTCTGCTTTCTTTTGAGTTATCATGCGGGTACGCGTACCCCATAATCTGAACTGTCGAAAGATCTCATCTTTGACTCCTTCAACAAGCAACGACAGTAGTAGTAGTAGTAGTAGTAGTAGTAGTAGTAGTAGTAGTAGTAGTAGTAGTAGTAGTAGTAGTAGTAGTAGTAGTAGTAGTACTGTATGTATGTATGTATGTATGCATGTATGTATGTATGTATTTATGTATGTATGTATGTCGGTTCTCTGGTTTCCCTCCGTCTTGTCCTTTGCTGGTCTCTGGATCTCCGGTGTTGTATTAGATTAGATATAGGGTATTTACTTATGTATGGATGTACATATGCATATATTGATGCGTTTGTGTTCGGATTTTTTTTTTCTTTCTTTCTTTTTTTTGCCTGGGTTTCGTTCTTTATAAAGTACGACATATTCAGGCAAAACACGATATGGATGTTTCTCTCTTTCTTTATCTCTTTATTTAACGATTCAAGAGCTCTTCTGCCACTTGCCCGAACGTACGTCGATGTCGACTAATTTAAATTGTTTGCACACTGCAGTCTAGGGGGGGGGGGGGGACCAATTACTGTTTGGCTGGGTGTCACCGGGAATATGGCGAGGAAGGAGCCATTTCCCTGCAGTGTTAGAAACAGAATCATGATCATTTGATTTTCTGTTGTTCTCTCTCTCTCTCTTTCTCTCTCTCTCTCTCTCTCTTTCTTTCTCTCTCTTTCTTTCTTTTTTTATCTCTTATTTAACGAATGAAGAACACTTCTGCCACTTGCCCGACCGTACGTCGATGTTTACTAATTTAAATCGTTTGCACACTGCAGTCTATGGGGGGGGGGGGGCACCAATTCACTGTTTGGCTGGGTGTCACCGGGAATGGCGGGGAAGGAGCCATTTCCCTGCAGTGTTAGAAACATAATCATGATCACTTGACTTTCTGTTTTTATTTGCTACTCTGAATCCGGGGCATGCACAGCCCAAGGGTGCGTATGCGCACCGTTTATGAATTTGCACTCACTATTTTTCTGTTGAAAGTAGTAGACGTTTCTTCTGTTCGTTTAGTAGGCGTTTTCTTCTGTTCGTGTGCGTGTGTGCAAAAGTTGTGAGTGTGTGTGTGTGTTTGATTGTGTGCGCAAAAGTCGTGTGTCTATGTCTGTCTGTAATTGTGCGTGTGTGTGTGTGTGCAGAAAGTCGTGTGGTTATGTCTGTGTATGTGATTATCTGTGTGTGTTTGTACATTTATCTCTCCATTTATCTATCTATCTATCTATCTAATCTAAATGCAAATCCAATAGCCTGTTAAGATTTCTTCATCACCGTCTATCTAAACACATCTTAAAAATCATTACGAACTTAAGTAGAAGGCGAGATAAGTCACTTCAAAAGTTTGTCTCCACCCGTTATTTTCTTCCCTTGTTCGAAATTCCTCTCTCCCTCTTGAAATCTGCCACTCAGTTACTTCAGTTTACTTGGATCATCAGCACGGCTTGAAGTTTGAAATACATGCTTTCCAAAAAGCTGGATTTAGTAAGCATGTGTTGGATTTCTGGTCGCGTTTCATTTCGGCGGAGCTTGATATCAACCTAAGCATACGTGCAGACTTTGGTTCGTATCCATAGCTTGACATTCATTGTTGAATGTTTGAAGGAATCTATTAAGTCATAAGCGTTTTTTTTGTATTATATCCCAATGGGGTAGCCGCAGGAGTTGTCTTACAAAGAATTGATTTCGTCCCTAGTGTTGTGGCCTTGTTGTGTGCCTTCTTTTGCACATTCTTGCTGTTGTCATTTTGTTTTAATTGATAGGGCATGCCGAAGAAGATCAAGTCGAGTACTTGGGGCAGAAAGAAGAGGCGACTGAAGCAGAAGATCGGCATTCTTCCCTTAAAGCTTTATAAATGTTGTCCCTTGGTTTTTGCCTTGTTCGTGGGGTCTGTCACGCTCTGGTGGGGAGGGGAAAACCCAATTGCTGTCGCCCTTTTGGCATTTCTTGACCTGCCGCAATTCGTCGAACTATACGACCATGTCTTTTTTCTAGTCTTCCAATTCACCCGCTTCAATCTCTGGAAACTCTACTATATCAACTCTAGAGTTTTTCCTATCACAGCCTTACAAAATCCTTGCTTTCTTTTGTAAGGCAGGGCAATCTTTGAATTAATACAATATACTAAGTGTGTGCCTTGTTTGTCCTGCCTTGTCGCATACCCCACGCTTAAGTTTGCACGTAGGTGTCTAGATTGCGTACTCAAGGAGTTCGAAGATTCATATGATTCTCATTCCTGTACCTGCACTGTACCACTCATTGCCCACCATAAACAGGATTGCAGCACCAGAAAGATATGCTAATGATTGGTTCAATGATTTGGATGGTTTTATCACATATCTCAAAACATTGCTTGACCCGCCCTACTTTGCTGTGGTCCATTACATTGATGGTGAACCATTCATCGAACCTCAGCACGCAAACATTTTCATGATACAGCTGGAAAAGAAATTCCAAGACAGAAGCCTTTATTCTTTAGAAACAACAACAGTATATCAAATATATTTGCAGAATGTTTTGCGCAAGGATTTGACACCGCCTTTTGTCCTGCCCTTGGCTGAGAATATGAATTTTGTAGATGTTCGTACATTTTTCAAAGACTATCCTCCCTTTCTCGTTCGTCTTCGTCGTCGTCCTCTTCCCTCCTTTGACACAGTGGAAAAGACGTACTCGTTGGCTACAGTGACAGCGAGCGCTGTATGGTCATCAACTGTGCCCCCATCTACACTTGTTGCAGGCTGACGTACAGACTTTTCCCGAATCCGTACATAAGACACATATGCAAACAATATCTCGGGCAACGCCCGGTTTGACTCAGCAAAAATACTAATGAATGATATTATTATTATAATATACATCATCATATAATAAAAGTATGTGAGAATGGAATTCAATGATTAATCAAGTTATTAATATATAATATTGAAATACATTGCAATATTAATATAGAGGGTGCCCGGGGGCCGGGGGGGGGGGGGGGGGGGGGGCAGCATCAGATAAACTATTTCCTACTAGTATATAGATTGTATTAATAAATACGTTACGGGCAATATTGTATTACTATTAAATAATATTAATATTTTAATATTGCATTAATAATATATATTATTAATATATGATTCAGTGATTGCTAACTAAGTTGCGGTCACCGGCGTTCAGATGCCACGGTCAAAGCTGAGGCAAGTTCAACTGAAGTCAAACACAGATATATCATGATCATTCTTAATAATTTAAATTAATCTTTAGATTTTGAAGAAATGTTCAGAGTTAGGAATTCAAAGTAGTGTAGTATGTTATTAATACAATATATATAATTTTAACGTTAAACATTTCGCAGCCCAGTGATATATATATTAATATATATATACATATGTATATTAAACTAAATTTAAGTGATTCATTTTGCAAACCCGGTAGTGATATTATTAGTAATATTCAAACTAATAAAGCAGAGTTAAATTACACCTGCTAATTTGATCTCTAAACATGAATTTAATTTCTATGTTTGACTAATTTGACATCCGAACGTCCGCAAGAATATAATATATTAAGCTAGTATACCGGATATCCTGGCACTGTCAGTCTAGGTACCTCCCAAGTGTCAGGCCCGAATGCATTTTATTGAGTAGACAACAGATGAGCGGTTGCTGCAAGCACTGTTGTTAATATGTTCATTCTAAATTCCGCTAGATTCAGCGATGATTGGTTTCGAATGAAACCCATTGGGGTTCAAAACTGGCTCAGACTCACTGTCAAAGTTGATCATATTTCTGAAACCGATCAGTGCATTCTCCCACGTTTTTGCCAGCTCTTCCCCTTTAGATTCAACGTACTTGTGTTCATGCGGATGTTTTTCTTTCATCTGTTTGATACCCTGCAAGCCGCAACAACGAGGAAAACAGCATATAATTGGGATATTTGGAAGAGTGGTATCTGGAGCGTGCTAAATCATGGATGAAAGAAGAAGAAGAAGAAGAAGAAGAAGAAGAAGAAGAAAACAGATATAGAGATAGATACACACATATATATATATGTATATATGATATATATATATACATGTATGTAGAGAGAGAGAGAAAGAGAGAGAGAGAGAGAGAGAGAGCAGAACCTCAAGCAGTGACTTGAAGCTCTCGTTTTTCACCTACTCGTCGGACTTGGACTCCCAACATTTAAGAATTTGGGTAGTACCAAGTGCGATCATGTTGCTGGGAAGAACCACGGATCCAGTCAGGTTCCCAGCCAGCGATAATCATCATCAACATCATCAACGACCAGGCTTCATCTACACTACCGGTCCGCTGGGGCACACTGAACCAGGCTTCTTCAGGGTCTGCTGAGCCGCAATAGGGCCTAGGCAGATATGATGTTTCAAGCCAAATTGTTGTCTCAAATACCTCAACGGAACATGTCAGTCAGATGTCAACCATCATACAAAGTTTGCACAACAGAAGCACACAAAAAATAAAACACTGAAATCAGAGAGGTGACCTGTAAATTTCCTGCTGATTGAAACCTGTCGCTCGTCAGGCGTAACCCATTCACACATATGCCCAAAATCGATCGCAGATGCAATGACGGACCCATGGTTTGCTTGAGAAAAGGTAATGTTAGCGGGGCTTGTGTCTCTATGGAGAACCCGTTCCTTCACAAGACGTAGAGACAGGTGCACCATCGCTTTGAGCATATCGACGCGATCAAGAGTGATGATAATATTTTCATCATACCTACAGTGACATTGATTATGCTAACAATCATCATTGGTATTAGACTTACGATGCTGAAAATTGAAAATGCTGGAAGTTGGATTCTTTTTGCGCATGATTCATAATGTGCCACAAACTTTCTCCCGTCCAGGTCTCACAGCAAAACGGTGCACGTCCCATGCCCACGCCAGAGATCAAAATTCATCTCACCGCAGTGTATTATTTCTGGAAAAGGTCGCCGACCCAACTTTATTTCTTCTTGTACTGATTGCCGCGAGTTCAGTGTAACCATCCAATTGATGTGGTTGAACATCTCGTCCCTGTTACCCTCCAGAAGCCTCATTCGTTTGCCTGGGTTACATTCCGGCAGGTTAGCATGTTTACTAACTACTACAGGTGTGCCAAAACCCCCGACATTGAACAGCTTGACTGAGCAAAATGCACCACTTAAATCAGAGAAGATTTGAACATAACTTTTCATGATAGTACGAGCCTGGTCGCATGTGACGACTTTTTCTTGACTTTGCAGAGAAAGATCCGTATGACTTTTTTTTGTTGTTGTTGTTGTTGCTAAAGTACGAGCAGTATTCCATGAACCTGATGGCACGGGTGGCAGCCTTGCCATGTGACAGTGTTGTAGACCGACCGCGTGATAATTCAAAAGGTGGTTTAGGTCGCAATTGCGCCTTAGGTTTTTGCAAGTCTTGACGGTTTTGCAAGCCTTGTACTACCCCAGCCAACAACTTGTAATGACTTTCAAGCGCATTACAATTTTGTGTTTTCGCACGCAGCTTATCCATAAGTGTCTTGACGTTTTCGTCATATTGCTTCCTGAGTGCAGTAACTTCTTAGTTCTGTGGCTTCTGCAGCGCAGCTATTTTTTGGAGATATATAGCTTTTTCGTCAAGCAATTTGCAATTTTCCACTCTCAGGTGGTCCATTTCCACCCTCAGTTGTTGCAGGGCAGCCTAAAATAACAACGCATGATCTGTGTACCAATCTACAAATCCAAATAGATTTAGAA
>WBZZ01006047.1:140000-142500 GCA_019918135.1 Paulinella micropora
CATGTATCTATGTATCTATTTATCTATTTGTGTTTCAAGTTTACAGCAGTCGGTAAGTCAGAGGGGAGGCTGTCAACTTAGATAGCTGGTCTATGTATGTATGCATACATGCATGAGCCGCAAGATAACCAGATCTCATCAAATAGTGAGGTTTGTATCTTTTGATACCAATTCTATTTTCTTCTCGCGCTTCCCACTCGTAGGATCCCTACGAGTGGCACATGTTTCTTATTAAAAGCAGTGTTTGCGTCAACTATATATATATGTATATATATATACATATATATATATATATATATATTGTTTTGAGCTGGCTCCTCCTTGTTTCGTTTTCTTCTTTTTCATTTTTTGTCTGTTCTGCCTTTCTTTCTTCTTCTTCTTTTCTTTTTTTCTATTAATCCTTACTTACTGCGGAGATAAGTGGCCACGGTCAACGCAAATGGGAGGGGCTACTCACCGTTCACAGTCACCTATCTACCCCTAATACTTACGGTTCCCGTATAAGACGGGGTTGTAGGCGCAGAAAGGTAAATATGCTATGTTTTCGTATACCCCTATACACAGCGATGTATATATGAACTATATCTAGTTAGCCCTTAACGTCAAGGTCCACTAGATCCTCTTCTAAATTTTATGAGTCAAAATAAGTATTATATATTTTTAGTTTATTTTTACTCAATTGAGCTCGCCGTTTTACTTGCTAAGAAAAATTTATTTAGAGTTACAGTTGTGAGCCAAAAAAACAAATTTATCTGGGGCATATGATGTGAAAATAGTTGATTTTGCTATATTTAATGTAATATAAAGTACTATGCATTGAAAAGTATTAAACAAACATCAAACGCATACAACAAAATAGCATACCACAAAATTAGTATCATAATTGGCAGATAGAACGAGATTAGTGCACTTTAAATTTTCGAGAAAAATAGTAAATACAAAACTACCTACGACCGAAGAAAAATGAAATAAAACTGAAAACGAAACTAAGTAGATACATGAAAACAAAGAAGATGAAGTGAATAGAGAACACAAGAAGGAAAAATAAGAAAGAAGATGTGTGGAATGTTGAATATTAGCTCGCGGATGAGACAAAAACCAAAGTTTTGCAAAGTGATTTGAGTCTAGGAAACAATAATTCGCTATGTCAGGATGACAAGAAAACAAAACAGTAAGCATCTAAACAAAAAGTGAAAGGAGGAGAGGAGTCACAGAAAAGAAAAAGATATCTTAAAACGCTGTATGATGGCAAAGGATGAAGAGGTGACAAGAAACATAAGAGGAAAAAAATATCAAATATACTGTAGTGGAAATATAGATAGTAATAATCACTACAATAGATATGCAGACGCGCTGAAGTAAATGAAAATCAAAATAATGATATCAATAGTATAATATAATTTTACAACGATAAGTAGTTGATAGTCTGATACATACTCCGTAAATAAAGGAAGCTAAAGCTAGAAATATTGAACGTGAAGAAGCAACTAAAGAGTGAGTAAATAAAGTCACGAAATGCAAATATATATAACACAAAATGCATACAAAACAATGCGTAATGATGCAGAGGACAGGTTCCTATGCTACACTATGTGAAGACAGTCTCTGTGCGTTGGAAACAAATCCATTTCCAACAACATACAAAACAACACTAGTGCGAAAAGCGGTCAACGCTAACAAACAAAAAGATTGTTGTGTCACCAGGAGAGAAAACACTATCATAAGCAAACATAGTCTATATACTAACAATATAACACGCTTCATATTCCCATGCAGTGCTGTCTGTGCAAGGCGGTACTCGCAAACATCATTAGTTCATATTTGATAATCCTGGGAAAAAAATGCTTTGGGGAAAAGCAAAAACTAAGTGAAACAACTACCACTTGAAATCTCAACCAGGAAAAGTGTTGAGGAGCACTGTTACAAATTTGCAAGATAGGATGTTGCGTGGTTGCAGAGAACGAGCTATTAGAATGGCTGTATGCCGACCCACCCTGTATATAATAGCAATACTTATCGTTCCGGTCTGTCGGTTATCCTTGGTCTGGAGGCTACGGAATCCCTACTTTACGTATTCCACAGTCTTCATATCGTTAGGACAGTTATCTGTTATTAAATATCGTACTATTGTAACAATCTGAGTCGCTTACTGGATATGAAGTTATCAGAGTATGATTTCATGATAGAGTTCATCTCGGGCAAGGAGAACTACCTCGCGGACTACCAGTCGAGGGCAGGGGGGACGAACGAGGAGAGCATCACAAAGGGGTAGGAGACGGGGTGGGGAATAGAAGTCGAGGGGAAGAAAACGGGGCAACAAACCCCGGGTGTTTCCGCATTGAAACCTGTATACGATGCGGCAAAGAAGAGCGGCATGAATCTAACCAGATTCCATTGCAACTTCAAAACTGCGGCGGCGTTTATGACGGTACTGGGCATATGGATCTCGAGGTGGAGGAACAGAAAGCGGATTTCGACGACAAGAAGCCCATCAACGGGA
>WBZZ01006047.1:150000-152500 GCA_019918135.1 Paulinella micropora
AAAAAAAGAAATAAAAAAAGGAAAAAAAGCCAACAAAAATGGAAACCAACCAACCAACGGCATTGCCACCGAATGGGATGAAAGCGACGAGCAAACCGACGAGCAGAAAGACGATACTGGCACCAACACCAACGACCCAAGCACATCCCAAACGAATACCAACCAAGAAGCAACGGCCACAGCCAACCAGCACGAGACACCAGTCAAACAAAAACCAGGCAACGGAACTGATCGTGATCATATGCATGACAACGACGACGATGACAACAACAAGGAGAACGTCGGACGAACCAACAACAAACAGCTGCAGACATGTGCACCACGAGCAGAAATATCAGAAGAACAATTCGATGCCATGCTCCAGCCCAGGCTCAACGGCTTATTTGAGCAGATAGCTAAAGAGATGAAAGCGATACTGAACCCCTTCCAACTGAGTCTCGGAAACATGCTCAACGAACAAAAACTGTCGACAAACAAACTGAACCAAGACGTACTCAAACTGAAAGCCCAAACCGACCAACTCGAAGTCAAAGCAAACCAGCAAACCGAAACTACCAACAAACAAGAACAAACCCTGGCGCACAGAGCTGAGATCGACTTACTTACAACCCTTACGGACTCTATCAGACTAGAACTAAACGAAACCAAGCTCCAATTGAACGAGATGAAAGAAGAGCAAGAACGCCAAGCGAAAGCATCACCGCCTCTCCCATCATTGAATGGTCAATAGTCCAAAAACACAGACCAGTTCATCCAGAGCCTACAGGCTAACTTCAGCGCTAGCTAACACTCATGCATACCACCCGGCAGAACGCAAACAAAACACAACAGCTCAGAACCAAAACCAACGAGACCCAACTTGCGAGCTCAACATAACCGGCATACCATACACCCCCAGGGAAAACACAACACAGATTGTGAAAGCAATGCTAGACGCAAAGCACATCCCATACACGCCAAGCGACATCATCAAATGCTTCAGAGCAACAAGCACAAAACAGACGAGGGAAGAACCTAAACACCCACCAGCCATCATAGTGCGTTTCGACTCAAGCAGCCTCAAAACTCAATTCAAAAAATTTAACCCACTCCAACCATTCACCCACGAAACAGTGGATTGGACAGGCACACACCTCGCAGGCAAAACATTCAAAATATTCACAAACGAAAGCCTCCCACCAAGCACTCTCATACTCCTTAAACAGGCCATTAAACTGAAGAAGGAGCTCATTGCGGCCACTGGCGCGACCATCTACGTCTGGACTAGAGACGGCGAAGTCTTCTTCAAGGAGCAGACAAAGGAGCACAGGTTGGTGATCAAGACAGAAGGAGACATCAACATCATCGAAGAACTGCACATGCCCCGCAAGCCAAACCAACAGCACAACAACACCCCCATGAGCATCTAAATGAGCACCCAAAATAAACCCCCACAACATCTCACCCACCCTAACCTCCTCCCACAATCCTTCAAACCATACCTGTCTCTCACTTCCAAAAATAACAAAAATAAAACATATAATAAGAACATAAAAGACAACAACAATAATAATAATAATAACAATAACAATAAAAACAACAACAACACACACAACAATAAAATCACAATATACCACACCAACATCCACTCCCTCAAAGCACACTTGATCGTAATCACACACCTACAACTCCTACCCTTCCAACCAGACATCATCATACTCACAGATAACTACATAACCCAACCAACCAGTAACAACGCATTTCCTATCCCTACATACACAGCTAAACATCACAGCGACATCTCAATATACTATAAAAGCAACATGCACATTACAATAAACGATAAACAAACCATATCGGACTCATGCAAAACTCCACTATCACTAAAAATATATAATAATAAACTTTAAAACAAACCAATACACATAATAATAGGTATGTATAGACGCCCACTCATAGACAAACAATTCATGCATGCATTACAAAATAACATAAACAGCATACTACACAAAACGCCTACAAGCACAATAACACTAGTAGGTGACATCAACTACAACCTACTCGACAACATACATAAACCACACACAGACTTTCAAAACCTAATGGTACACAACAACCTCTACACAACAATAACAAAAGCAACAAGACACGACATGGTCCACAAAACATCCCATACACTCATAGACATGATAATCACTAACATGAATGCCAACATAGAATCAAACATCATAAGTCCATGCATATCAGACCACCACCCCATATACGCAATAATACACACCTGCACAAGAAATCCAGACACAGACAACACACCCAGACTCACCAAAAATATATACGACAAAAACAAAGACGCAATCCTAGCAAACCTCAAAACCAAATGTAGAGATAACCCGACAACAGAAAACAAACAGGCATAAAGGACACAGAGGTACAAAATCGAAATAATACACAAAGCCAAAAAAGACGAAATAATGAAGGCGCTAGAAGAAAATGAAAACAACCCAAAAAAACAACACAGAAAACT
>WBZZ01006047.1:157500-185000 GCA_019918135.1 Paulinella micropora
AAACAAAACTGTTCCTGCATCAATGGAACCAACTCCCACAAGATATCAAGGACACAACATCACTCAACATCTTCAAAAAGCGGATAAAAGCTCACCTCCTAGAACAACAAAAACATAATAATAGTAATGATAATAATAACAACAATGACTACAACACACACACACACACACACACACACACACACAAAAAAAAAAAAAAACATCAAAAACAAAAAAAAAATTAATTAATTAATTAATAATTAACTTATATGCATGCATATATATATTTATATATGCATAAATAAGTTTATATAAAAAAAACACACACACACACACACAACAGCAACCATCCACCAGCATGGTCTTTGAAGAATCCTCCGCCGGACTCCGTCCAACGAATATGGTCTCCCAACCACACCAACAAACCACTCCTTCACTTGCCCCTCTCTTTTCTCTCTGTCTCTCTCTCTCTCTCTCTCTCTCCTTTTTTTTTTTTTTTTTTTTCTTTTTTTTTTTTTTTTTTTTTTTTTTCCTCTCCCTTCTCATACTACTGTCCAGACATATTCACTGAACTACTAATTTTCACTCACTCCGATCATTCTAGTATATTACTACTGATGCAAACATAAACATTAATATTAATAACATGAATACTTAAGCTACATATTACGCAACATATCTAAACATAAACATTAATATTAATAAGATTAATACCAAGCGACCTAATATTAATACTTTGAATTAATACGCTCGATTTAATAACTAGGTTTCCACCTTAGATAAAGGTATGACTTAATAGCTATACTTTTCACGTGGACGATCCTTGAGTCCGATTGTAAAAATTGTTCTCTCAATAAAAACGAAGAAGAAGAGCGAGAGAGATTAATACCAAGCGACCTAATATTAATACTTTCAATTAATACGCTCGATTTAATAACTAGGTTTCCACCTTAGATAAAGGTATGACTTAATAGCTATACTTTTCACGTGGACGATCCTTGAGTCCGATTGTAAAAATTGTTTCTCTCAATAAAAACGAAGAAGAAGAAGAGAATAGCGTACTAGCTTTAATTTTTGCTCAGACGCTCACTGAGACCAATAAAAAACGAGGAGGGACGGGGGGGGTGAGTACAAGCCTCCCCCGCCCCCGCCCTTTTTAATTTTGCTATCGTTTGCCATTTTTGCCATATTCGTTCATATAAGGGCGATAACAACATAAATCCCCCGTTTTTACATATTATTTTTTGCGGTAGGGCGGTACAATAAGAGTGTTTGGCTAACAAAACGGCAAAATCGTCCGCACTTTACGACAAAGATTATTGCGATGTGGTCCCCAAAAAAAATACTCATAAATCTAAAATTACCTTTTTCTTTTTGTGCCGTTTGGTTTCAATTAATATTTTACATTTATAAAAATAATATTACATATATATAAGATGCCAAACAAGAGAAAACAAATCAAGTGTGCTAGCGATTTAAATAAGCTAGTCCTAGACAAATTCAAAGAGCTTAAATATGCTGGAGTTGTTCGTAGAGTTCATAAACCAGAAGACATCAAAGATGTTAAGACTGATATATTGTATTATTCCGTAAAATGCGAACATAATGATTTCATAAAACATAATTCTACAATTTCATTACAATATAAGCAAGTAAGAGAAAATATCGTATTACATAAGCACATAACATTAGCATTGATAGAGAAACTAAAAGATGAACCGCAATTTCATTGTAATATTTGTTTTGATACTGCTGATGTTTTGAGAAGATGCTGTAAGTGTCAATATGCGACTTGTGTGCAGTGTCATCTGGAAAATAATTTAGTGTGTCCAATATGTAAAAATGTGAGCTCACCTAATTTACATTTCATCCCTAGGTCTTCTATTTCTGAAAAAGACATCAAAAATAAAATTGCTTTTAATGTGTCATCTAAATGGATAAACCGAGATTTCTTAATAGCGATATTCCAAATTTTGATTTAATATGTGATATACTACAAACATATATGAACAGATTGACTTTATCGTGTATGCGATATGGGCAGAAATAACTCACTCGTTATACCGGCATAAATAACTCACTCGTTATACCGTATGCCCCAGGATGGGAAGCTCAGCTCCAACAGCTAAACCCAAATACAAGTTATCTAGTCCATCTGGATTATGAAGGATATCACGGACCAGTCAGAGGAATATACAGAGCTAACGAATTAAAGCGGTCAATCAATGCGGTTAGAAACTTTGTAGAACGGCAAGCAAGGTTTTACTAACAAAGAGAAGACAAAGACCTTAAAGTCATTACCATTGACCAAGTTCATCCGCAAAATAATGCTGTCATACCAATCGCACAGGGTGAAATAAACTGTGTGCTAGAATGTTTTATGAAAGAATTTCCAAACCCAAACAATAGAAAACGAAAACGAGACCATATTATACTAGACCGCTTTAAGGATATCAAATATGCCACAGCAAAGGACATTGACGAAATGGAAGACTTCATCCGATGTAGGATTTATGTATTTGATGGTATGAATATACTGTGGCGAGCATCTACTAAGGATTACCCAAAACAGATAATAATCAGATGCAACGATTATCACGCCACATTAATACAAGGAAAACAAAAAGACATTTGTATCCAACACATTAAATCTATTGAGCTATTATACGATATTAAAGAAAACATACCAGATCCACGACCCCAATATGCTACTAATCACGAAGCCAGCAATGTGAAAATATCTACGAACCCATACGAGAACAAATGGATATCACAGGAAGAACTCAACAACATCCAAACCCAAATGGAATTACAACGAAAGGATTTCTATTCAATGACGGACCAATCTGGAAACATTGTAGGAATAGTAGATAAAGAAAACAAACTAAACTATAAATGCTTAGACCGTTTCAAACACGCATCATTCGTTCCCAAAGATACTTCCGCTTGGTCATTAGCATCGTTCTTCAAACAGTTATTTATAGAGTGTCTCATTGAAAAACATAAACCTAAGTTCCATACACAAATTACTGAACCTAATATATTACGACACGTGAAATCTGGTCAAATACCATTTCATCATATCTTTAAACATCACACCAAAAACCCCAACAAGATACACCAGATTGATATGGTAAAAGCTTATACAAATGCTTCGTTAGGTAATCTAGGGGAAATGTCGTCATACTTCAATGAATACCCAACAGCCCCTCGCAACATAATTAATATAAACCAAAATATGACACAAGAATACTACAATAAGGTCAAACCTCTACACAGTTATGCGGTTTTTGATTACGACCAGAAGCACCTCAAAGTTCCAACTTTCTTCAACGGCTACACCACAAAAGGAACACAATGCCAACCCATACCCGCATTGTTGTATATGTTTGACCAAGGAGTTAAGATATGTATTAAGAGAATCTACGTAGCAGACAACCACTTCAACCCATTTGAAACCTTCTCAGAACACATAACAAATATGCAAGATTACTACTTTGATAAGCCTGGCTTTGAACACGACACCTTAGCCAAAGCAACCAACTTACTGGTAGGCTCTCTGAACAAGAACATACACCGAACTCAGCAAGTCTCTACCATTTCAAAATCATACAACGAGCGAATACACTTTATGATGAAAGAAAAAGGATATAGGTTATTGTTCCTGAAACGAGTTAAATACGATAAAAGTAAGTATGCCGAAATGAAGGGCGACCTACTACCAGAGCGAATGATATACACATACCAAGATACAAACCCAACAGATAACATATTTCAAATGTCTCATTTAACTGGCTATGTGCTAGCATACCAAAAGATAGTTCTTCATAACCAAATGTTAAAGCTTGTAAATACTGGGCGGACTTTGTTATATTCTAATACAGACAGTATCGCATACGAAGGCGAATATATGAAAACAGGAAAAGAATTTCGTCCCGAGGTTTTAGAACAGGATGATTTCATAGCACCACAACTTAATATGACTTGTTTCGTTTCCTACATAAATGGCGAACCACGGATAACATACCAGCGACATAGCGGTTTCAAAGACATACTACCATTACAGAAATTCTTAGAAACACCACATAAACAATATCCAGAGTTCTCCGCTTTTGAGGATACAGAGCTTCAAGATTATAGCACCAAAGACGAATACAAACCTTTACCAGAACAAGAATTATTACTCATTCACGGCAAAGCTGGAACGGGTAAATCTGAAATGATTAAATACCTAACTGGTCAGCCATCAAAATACACTAACACACATTTCAAAGAAAAAAAGACTTTATCAACCGCCATGACACACAATGCCCGCCAAGTTATTAATTCTGAATATACACTCCAAAAAATCCTAACAATGCTATATCATAGACTTCCGCTACCGATACCAGTTGGCGAAGAAGCAATTAATCACCGAATAACCATTGATGAAGTTTCTATGCTTACATCCAAGAATTTAGAAAGTCTGGACCATATGCTCAGAAAATACACTAAAATCAACAGACCATTCGGCGGTGTATCTATCGTCTTATTCGGCCACTTAGCACAGCTTCCTTGCCCAGACCCAACATCCGAACCATTCCACAAGTCAAAAACTTTCAAGCTATTTACAAAAATAAATCTTGATACAAATTACAGACAGGCCAAAGACCTAGTTCTACAATCTATCTTAAATAAGGTAGAAGACTATTACAAGGTCGGCGGTACCGTTCTTAGCCAACATAAAGCAAAAGACTGCCTACCTAATATACTAACACTTGAAGAATTAGATGCTCTTAATAAGCAAGTTAAGCCACACCCGAAACCGACTGACAAAAACCCGCCTTTAATATTACACCACTCTAACAACAATGTTAATGAAAGCAATAACAAAATGCTACAAAATAAACCACTTAAAACAGGTCATCAGGTTGTGTTTCGTTGTAATACAAAGGTTGTTCATAACGGCGATATTCACACTATTACTAGGGATACCAAAGAACATATATTCATTACGATTGACAATATTGAGCAGAAATTTGATAGAAAAAAAACGATACCAGACAAGAAACCGTATGCTGACATCCAGCCGACATTCTCATCCACCATCCACTGCTCACAAGGCCGAACAACACCAGTGTGGATAAATCTAGACCTACTGTCAATGAATTTGTTATATGTTGCTTTAAGTCGTGCCACCTGCTTGAACAATATTAGACTATCAAACGAGTTATGAAAGTCATAAATATATTTTTTTGGCTCCTTTACCTTTGAAGGTCCTAATTGTATGAATGCCCCTCGTCGGCTTCACTAACTTAGTATTTACAGCAGTCGCTCCCAGCAATGAAACGGGGTCAAATGCGGTTCGGTAGTTCGTGGTCAGCTTCGCAGTCTTAGCCCGCTTACCTTTTGGATTAACTTTCACCGCCACTCGGTCAATCACTCCTTCAATAAGGTCTCTCGTGCTACTGCCTTTATTGTATGTGGTCGCCCTTACACCCGTTTGTCTGCTTAAATCTTTTGCTATCGTTCCTCCAAGGCTATGACCCGTTAGCTCTACATTATCTTTTCCATATTTCTTTATGATGTTATTAACCAACTTCTGCTCTTCTTTATATCTCGGGGTTCTTTTTAATACACCCTTCACCAAGGCGACGTCGGTTAGCAGGTCCCGCTTATCCGCACTTCCCCTAAATGCTACAATTGCTTTACCATCTTTTTCATACACTGTTGATTTTTCTTTGCTAGCTACTGGCTTCCATCCGTCCGCACCTTTTCTATCCGACGAAGACAAATAGACATCCTCTGACAACTCAGCACTTCCACCCTTTTGTTTCCTGTATTCCTTACCAGCTTTTTTCAATGCCTCCCCATAGCTTATTTTGTGTTTGACGGAGTAAGCCTTAACAAACTTAATCCACTCAGACATCCTATATAATTATTTAATTTTTTTCCTCCCTATTATATACCCCCTACTATGTCCACCCTCACTAGACTGTGCGAGAAGTTCCAACAACTTTCCATTGAAGGCGAAAAAAAATCCTTCTCGTTGGAAGATGTCCAAAAGGTCATCCACGACGAAATAAAAGCGATTGAAGAAATGAGAAACGCTCAACCCAAAGACATATTTCACTTCGGCAAATACAAGGGCAAAAAAATAGAAGACATCGTTTTTCCTCCCTATTATATACCCCCTACTATGTCCACCCTCACTAGACTGTGCGAGAAGTTCCAACAACTTTCCATTGAAGGCGAAAAAAAATCCTTCTCGTTGGAAGATGTCCAAAAGGTAATCCACGACGAAATAAAAGCGATTGAAGAAATGAGAAACGCTCAACCCAAAGACACATTTCACTTCGGCAAATACAAGGGCAAAAAAATAGAAGACATCGCGAAGATTGACAAGCCATATAACTATATATTGAATGGTTGGTCCGTCAGCCTTGGGTCCAAAATAAAGACGAATTGAAGAGGTACTGTCTACCGACGTAGGAGGTATTTACCGTAAGATATACCCTCTTATATTGATTTCTTTTTTTATTATTCGCAGTATTGCTTTCTGTTTGTGGAAATCACTAAACCTAGTAAAATGCGGTTCTTTCAATAAACCGTCTTCAACTTCTAATTCTCTATTAACTTCAAGGTATTGTTGAAGGATGTCTTTGAATTGTATGATGTCAAAGTGGTGGTCTACGTGGACATCAACCCGCTCATATATATCGCCACTTATTTCGCATATGTATCTGGGTTCAACGAATACATCAATAGCCACGATGTCAAGATATTCTTGTATTTGCGGTCTTATCGTACTCCTGCTCGCTTCTTTTATCACTCTCGCCATTTTTTTCAATTTGCTAAGGCCTATGAGGTCAACACAACAATTCCACGAAAACGGCTTACCATCTACACGAAAGTGTTTTCTCCCCGTGGTCAAATTACTTTCAACATCAATGATGCCATTTTTAAGTCAAGGGTGATGGGTTATTAGGTCTCGCACGAAATTGCTATCTTCTGGGTTCAGCCCTTCTCCTTCGTTATATTTGTTTATCATTCTTCTTATGTAGGATTTGATAAATGCTTTTGTTAGAAACCGCCTACCACCCACAACATAAAACTTACGACTATATTATTATATTAGAAAAAATTATTACAAAAATAATTATTAGTATTTTCTATAAGTGATTTAATTCATTATGGCATCTTATAACCCATTTTAAATGATATGTAGAATGTCTATGTCTTTTTCTGTGTGAATGAACAATTCGTCTTCCACAAGGGCATTCAACTTTTTTTAGATTATGGGCTCTCAATCTTTCCTTATGAATTTCTTTGTACTGTCTATTATATTCTTTTTTATTCTGATTACACGGGACTGTGATACCAGTTTTAAAATTATCGTTTATACATTTTGTGTGTCTTATCCAGTATCCTTCTCTCTGTTCTAATTCAAGGTGGCTATCACAAGGGAAAGCTCCAATCAATTCAATCCGATAGTCATTCCTTTCTATAATTGAAAACGAATAAGTGTAATTTGTTTTTCCTTTTTTGTATTCATTCAGAAGATATGTGTGAGTTTTAGCTCTATGCTCCAATGATTTTATTGTGCTTCCGATATACACCTCACCAGTCTTATTACAGATAAGTTTGTAGATTTTTCCATTCTGATATTTGTTGTAGTTCATTTTATATAATGGTTGGAGTTTATCTTTAATATAAAATTACTCCATCCATCCATCCACATCAATGGCCTTCTACGAAATTAACTTTAACACTCACATTTCCTCCATTAGCAACAGTTGATACAGACTTTTGTAAAAATGTTAGATTTTCACCAGGAGCGAGTTGTATGTCATAGGTTCGCAGGTCAATAAGCTGGCTAGAAGTAGCATTAACATACAGTTTAAGGATGACGTCCGTTATAGTGGCACCGCCGAGAGCCGTCGCAGAGGTGTCCTTTGATACAATTGAAGTTTTGGCATCAATATCAGCAAAGTTCTCAGCCGTAAGGGCACCAGTTGTTTTCACAATTCGCACTATATTAACTTTGGTGTCCTCGTTTGATATGCTTACGATAGTTGGATAAACAATTGAATAATTGGTCGCACCACCATCAAAAGTTGTTTTATTTTTTATGCTGAGAATTGGACTTTCAGTGGTGCTCGCCTTTTCATCTCCTTCCGCTTCGTTTGATATGCTTGAATTAATAGTGTTAGGCCGCCCTCAATAAGCATACTACAACTTGCTGTTTTCAAACTTTGTATTCCAGTTCCACCATTATTAAACATTCGTGCCACAAAAGGGAGAGTTGTATTCCGAAGACTGACACCCGTGTTGACATTCGCATACTTAATCATATGGACTTGCTGGAATTCGCCTGTATTCGGGTTCTCAATTGAAAACTTAATAGCACCAAAGCCCAAGTATTGGAATTGAATTTGAAATACATTCCCTTTGGTCCAATCCATATTAGGCATATCGCCTGTTCCATTACACGGATCATTCCAGCCCGCTTGTGGAAACAAGGTAGGCACTCCTGCTTTGGTATGGAGAATATTCATTCCGTCATTTTTAGTCTTGTAAAAATAGAAACCATTATCTAATACACTATCACCAATGCCAATAAATGAATAGTAGTCCTTGGTCTCGTCCGTAGTCCATAAGGCAGTGAAGCGACACATAACTCCCATCCCTGTTCTGTATTTAATTCTTTTTTTGCTTACCATAATGGCATCGGCGGTAGCTTTCGTTTCTGTTTTCAATTCAGCCATATTCGCATTAAATGCTACGGTCGCATTAGTTTGAGTTAGCGACCATATCCTTGTATTAACTGTGTAGGGAAAGATTTCCTGTAATACTGGTGTTAATGAGCTGGTTAATGCTTCACCAAAGGCGGTTTTCATATTGTTGGTTTCAACATGCCCGTCATATCCGACTTTGACATTTACGAAGTCTCCGTCTGGATTTTGTGCTATCAAATTTCGTTGGTGCATAGGAGCTTTTTTACAAAAAACCTCCTATAACCTCAAAAAATGTTTTGTTGGAGTTCCTATATTATCAAAAAAATAAATTAACTATCAAAAATTAATTACTACCTATTACCTAACTTGCGGGGTTATAGGGGGCGAAGACCCCTATGAAATAGTAATGGTATTCGCCTTCACTTGAACTTCTCGCTGAGTAATGGCCACGGTGTAATGGTTGTGAGCATTATTCGCAGTCGTCGCAATGAATTCCCATCGTCGCTCCATAGACAGGTCAAGTCCGCTAATCTCATTCTGGTCCTTGCTCCACAGCGGACGAGTGTTATCCCAAGCATCACACCAAAATCAGTTATATTTGTATATGTCCGCATTCAACAAAGCTGAACCATCAATCTTTGACTTCAAATACATATAGTCTTCTTCTAGGGAGGTATCAATATTAAACTCCTGCTGTAGTGCTCCGTCAAGTGTGGTGTAAAAACTTACAACCTTAGCATGTGCTCTGTTATCGTGGTCATAAGCCGTATTCTTTGTTTCCGAATTATTGAAAACAGAGTGATAAATCTTCTTCAATCTGCGACCGTGTCCGCGGTCAAATCTCATAATAATGTTTTGTGTTGTGCTCGCTGCGATAGTGTTTTTATACACATAAGGATAATCAATGTTAAAGCTCATACCCTCAGGGCTAGCAATCTTTGCCTGAATGGATTGAATGACATCAGGATTAGTTTCAACAGCCAGAAACAAAGCAAGATTAGTAATATCAGCACTGACAGCCGTCGTTGCGGAGCCGACATTCACAGTATTAATAGCAGTCGCCGCACCATTAGTAACTGTATAGCTAGCTCTGTCTGTCGCATTCCACACAATCCGCATCGTCAAAATCTCTGGAAACATAATAGTCTTATCAAGTGCGAAATAGTATTAATAAGCATACTCAAAGGAATTTTAACATTGATAGCAGCGGCACCATTAACACCTGCCAAATACTTTGCTTCGTTGTAATTAACATTTACAGGCGAAAGTGTGCCACTCCCGTCACTTATTGCTGTATCATTATGACGGCGAGCTCCGATGGACGGTTCAGCAAACATAGCAAGAGTTCTCGCCGCCACATTGTTAGCACCATCAGTCATTCCACGAAAATCTGTTCTGGTAGCTTCAACAGCACTAACATTAATCAATCCATTCGCATTACACTTTTGAAGCATACAGCCGTATCCAGTAGCGATATCGTGATAGGAAGGTCTAAGAAATCCTCCAAAGATGTCTCGGGCTTCCAAAGCATTTTAGTAACCGTCCCGAGGTTATTAAGGTCGCACAAATAAACACCGCTTCGAGTTTGAAGCTGAATTTGTCTAATGGATGAAAGGCAGTCCATAAAAATTCTACTATAAATGTTAGCACCACCTGTTCTCAGAGTATAAGTAAAGCTCAAATAAGAGCAGGCTAGATTAAAAGGTCGGCTAATAAGGTCAAAGCTTCGTTCTTGTCCGCCAGCAGTGGTAACTTCAAATGTTCCAGAACCCTCACGAGGGGCTAGCTTATTCAAACGATAAGAAGCACTGATGTAGTCAGTCTTGCTGAAATCTAGTTCGCCTCCGTGTTGTGTTGGCATTTCGTTTTTCCAGTTTTTGGTTGTCCTATATATTTTAATATGAGAAAAAAAATAAATTAATTAATTGTAAGTGCTTTTTTTCAAAAACCACTTACGATCTCAAAAACCTATATTTTTACTGTGCGGGGTTGTAGGGGGAGCAGGCCCCTACCTTGATTTGAGTAGATTAAAAAATGATGTAAATAAATTAAAATAATTCGTCTCGCGGTAAATCAACAATGTCATAACAATGCCGAGGCCGTTTAGGTCAATGGGTTGGTCGTTTTCGTCAGTCAAGTAAAACCGATACACATTGCTTGAACTCGTAGATAGCCGTTTTCCGTATTCACTACCCGAGCCGTCGTAGATAACAGAGCCAAACGGGATTTCATTTGCTGTGTATATTTCTTGGAGCACGTGATTATCGCCTTCGCCTACTAAATCTGACTGTAAATATAATGTTTTTTCGCCAGTCAAGATTATGACATTCGGCGACCTAATGGTATTATTAGCAAAGAAATATGTTGAGTCGCGGTCAAAACCCATTACTTCGTGAATACGTGTTTCGGTGTCAAATATAAACCGTGGTTGAGTGCCTCCGTTATTCGCTACGGTAAATAATAGCTTGCCGTCTTCTGGGTCAATGTTGGTATTGTTGCTTGTTATTGTATATGTAAGGCCGTTTGGGCTTTCTGCGGTTAGCACCTCGGCCAGCTTATTTTTTAAGTTGTTCATTGTGTAGTTTCCTTCGGGTATCGTAATGAGTGCCTCGTTGCCATTCTCACTCAGAATAAAAGTATTGTAAGGACTTGCCACAGAGTAATACGACTTCGGAACATAGATATGTAAAATTTTACAGTGTGTTGGGTTGTCTAGCGATTTCATATCAATGGCGTGAGTGAAATCACTGTCCGTGCCGTTTATCCTATTTTTGCTATTGACATAGTAAATGTTTGAGCTGCCTCCCCTATACTCCATCGCACCTATATAATGAAAAAATATATTTTTGTTTTTATTGCTTAAATGAAGGTATCAAAGCCGTAGCCGTTCTGTGTTTTTAACTCCTCCGCTTCTTTTTCTTTCAAATCAGTCCAACCGCTGGCGAATTTGAACCTATTACCTTTCGCCCGCTCTAACAAAAACCTAATACTATGCCATCCGCAGGTATCCGTTGTATCACTTTGGTTTTTAACTTGATTAACCTTCATAAGCAGATATGTGCTCGGCTTACTTTTGTCAATAAGCTGTTTCATTTGGTGTAGAAATAGCTCAATCGGCTTATACAGTGCGAGAGGGTCGTAGATTTCAATAGAGTCGTCTTTAATGGTGTCAACCCAAACAGCAATCCAATGTGAGCCTGGTTGGCTAGACTTATCTAAGTTCATAATAAGTCCATACTTCTTTCTTTTTTCTGGTTTCAGTTTATTTATTTCGTCGCTCGCCACAGTCCCCAAATACCATTCGTGCTTTTTCATAATGTTGTCTATTTCATCCGTCATTAGTCCTCTACCTTCCCCAGCTAAGTTCGCTGGTAGTTTTTGTTCCTCTTCTGCTGGTGGTTGTTGTTGTGGTTGCTCTTCTGGTGGCGGTTGTTGCTCTGGTGTTGGCGGTGGTTCGGGGGTTGATTGTTGTATTTGGAATTCATTTGAAAGTGCTTTATATGTGTTTGGGTCGGCATACATTTTGTTTATTAGGGTATTTACTAATTCTTTTTTCTTTGATTTGGTCTTCCATTCACTTCGTTTCAAATGCTTTTTTATCATCATCTTAGTTAATATTTTTTTAATGATATCTTCCAAATTTTTAGCACCAGTTCCACCCTGTGCGGTTAGACCTATTAAAGCATTTTCCAATTCTTCAAGTGTCATACCAGCTGTTATGTTAAGTTCGCCCTGTCTAACAGCTATGATTTCTTGAATATAACCTTTGGCTGTTCTGCCTTCGGCATCTTTGTTTCCGTGTTTGCTCCCCCTCGTTTTCCACCCTAGTTTTTTTGCTAAACTATTGACACTAATCTGTCTTTTCTTACCACCACTAGCAAATAGTGTTTGAGCTCTTTCTAGATTTGCTATACATGCTTTTCTGTCCGATTCCTCCGCTTTCTGTTTTGCTTCCATTGCTTGCTGTCTTAAATCGTCTTGTCGTTGTTTCGCTTCATCATTCCTTCTTTTAATTTCCTCAGCAAATGCTATGGCTTCTTCTTCGGACAAAACATACTGTCTTCCTTTTCTTTCCCTTTGTTTTCTTTCACTTCTTTTTAATTCACCTTTTACTTCATTCAATGCTCTTGCTCTTTCAACCAAAGCATCGTTAATCGCATTTTGTCTTTTCATTTCTCCGTCAATATTAGCCAATCTTTGAGCTTGTGCTGTTTCGGTCTGTATTAGTGCGAGTTCATTTCTTTTCGTTTCGGCTTCTCGCTCTTCTATTTTCTTTTGTTGTTCTTTTGCTTCTTTGTCTTTCTTTTCTAGCTCGTGTATTTGCTCATACTTTTCCAGTTTGAGTTTATCTAGTTGATTATTTACCTGATTGCGGTTCTCGTGTTCAAGACGGTTGAAGTCGGACTTAATTATTCGCTCTTTCGTCTTTCGTTTCCCTCGGGGTTTGTTCATATATTTCAGAAACAGTTTAACGATTTGAAGTGTTGAAATGTCATTCGTTTTCTCGCCAAAGTTGAGATATGCTCGTTTGCCTTTCACTTTAATATAAGGTCTGCCATCTTTGGCTCTGTATATCCTCGGAGGTCGTTGTTTTCCTCCACGAGTTTTGGTCTTCATATTGTATATATTATTAGTAAAAAAAATTAATATAAGATTTTTACATTTGTTTACCGAAATTTGACAGTTCCTCCTCGTTGCTTGCCGTAGCCTTGCTTCATCGCAGCCTTCGCTACACGGTCCGCATAAGGCACTCCGACATCGCTCAGAAAAGTAGCACCTCTTGAAATCAATTGATTCTTCTTGATAAACCTATTAGCATCTAATATCGCTTGTCCGACTTTCTTCCGATTTACTTTCCCTCCTGTTTGTTTCTTTTTTCCTTTCTTCTTGTTCTTCGCACCTCCTTTCTGCTGCATACTGGGATTGTATCCGATGTTATAACCTGATGGACTACTGATAATCACCGGTGATGTTGGCATCTATATATAGTTCTGAAAAAAATAAATAATAAAATTACAAAAACCTTTTATTAAAATTATAGACTATCGCAAGCGATAGTTGAAATTTTGCCTCAATTCGTCCGATACAGCATCCACATACAAAAAGTTAAACCTCTCTTTGGTCGCCTCGTGATATTTTTGAATGAAGTATTCAAGGTCGTAGCCTAAGTCCAAATGTTTATATACGAGTTCAATTTTATCCTGAGACTGTCCTGGAAAAATAAGAAGGTGGTCCAGCTGTTTGATTGCCTCGGGCTTCATGTCGTTAAGGTATTGCGAACTCATAATCACCTTACTTTTATAATGCCTACTTTTTTTACTTAAATCACTCACAGACTTATCCCTCAACCCACTACCCAAATCATCTAGCACGAAAACGACTTCTGGTGTAATGTATTTGGACGGTCTCTCCACTTTTTCGCCTCCCTCCTGTTTCTTCTTTTCCTCTTACCAAAATAAAGAAACTTTGGCTTCGGTTCTTCTTTCTCGTCCCGCACAACCTCGCCTTCTTGCTCCTCATCTGGCTTATTGAGCTTGTCCAACTCGTAATCAATCACACTGTATCCATCCGTTTTCAAATATGTGTATATCGCCATTGGATTGCCTTTCTTCTTGAAGTGCTTAACCATTTCTTTGTAGATGTGGTCCTTGTGTATTGTGCTAGCAATAATAACAATACGTGTCTTTTTGTCGGTCGTTCGTTTCAGGATTTCAAACACGGCCGTGCTCTTCCCACTCTTCTTGCGCGCTAAAAGAAAAATGTTAGCGAACGGCTCATCAAATAACTTATGTCCTTTTGCCAACTTGTCTCCATCTCCGTTTTGCTTAACTGGTTTCACCTTTACATTATTGATTTTTTCCATCGGTTATATAAATACTACCCAAGAAATTCTTAACAAATAACAATTCTTCCGCCCAAGGGGTCAGTCTCAATATTACCATTGTCTGTTTTAAGCACTCTAAAACTGTATTGCCCGTCGGTCCAATTAATAATACCTAAGTTGTAGCTGAGATTTGAAATGTTTGCTGTGTTGCTGTCTGCGAATGTGCCAATAATCCCAATGCGGTCCATATGAAGGATTTTTGTTTTCGTCTCTGCCAAGTCATTCATATAGTGGATAAACTTAACATTCATTCTAGTTGGGGTAAAGTTCATTTGAATGTTTTTGTCAAATGTCTTGCTATCGCCAACAAAATCATTACTCAGAAAAATAATCTTTTGGTATTTGAAATCCGTCATTTGTGTTTTTTGTTTCTATATGTTGTATAATATATTATGTTATTAATATTATTATTTGTGTGCTCTGTGTTAGGTCGGACTGCTTGTGATTTTTACCCACGATACTCGGAAAAAAGAACGAGTCGTGTGCTTATTGTATAAAGCAAGGGGTAGAAACTGGTTTTAAGTGTGTTTTTATAAATAACGGAAATAATATGTGTCGTAGTTTTGATGAGGCATTGCCCTTAATGTGTGCGGGTGATAATAGATGGTATATGCCACATATATATGAATGTAATTCTATTTAAAGATAATGATACATAATAATAACAAAGGATAGACAATATGCCACGGGTTGGAGATTGTAAGAAAGGTAAAATTTATGCGATTAGGTCATACAAGACTGATTTAATTTATGTTGGTGCAACAACTCAAACATTAGCTCAGCGAATGGGAAGACATAGACAAAATTATAAAGAACATCTATCGGGAACCAAAGTGAAAGGAAAAGGGCTATATTCAAGCTTTGAAATATTAAAACTTGGTGATGCTTATATTGAGTTGCTAGAAGACTGTCCGTGCGATAATGTTAATCAATTACTTTGCAAGGAGGGAGAATGGATTAGAAATAGCAACTGTGTAAATAAAATACTTTCTGGTAGGACCAAGCAGGAGTATGTAGAAGACAATAAAGTGCTGGTAGCTGAAAGAACAAAACAATATAGAGAACAAAACAAAAACAAAATAGCTCAATTGAACAAAGAATGGAATGAACGAAACAAAGAATATGTGTCTCAAAAGAAAAAAGAATATAGAAAAGAAAATAAGGAACATTTTAAATTTGGAATAAGATTTGGAGAGAAGATAATAAAGAATATATTACACTAAAACAGAAAGAATATTATGAGAAAAATAAAAAAATTCTTCTTGAAAAAAATAGAACTCGTGCATCAGCAACAATTGAATGTGAATGTGGAAGACGTATTAGGAATGGCAGCATACAGAAACATAGAATAAGTCAAATCCACTACGACAATATGGTCGGTTTATCCGCTTTTGGTCTTTAAATTACTTCTTGCTAGAAGATGGGCTAGGAAGCACAATCCCTATTAATAAACTTATAAGCCCGACATAAATGTTTCCAGTTTCACAACTGACATTCGGGTCAGATAGCCTTACAATACAAAGGGTTATAATGGCGATAATGATACCCATTTGAAATAAGTATTTAATAAGTCGGCTGTCGGTTTTTCGCTTAGTCAAACAGCAATCCCAGCTGTCCTCATATTCGTGGTCTAATTTTTTTTCTTCCTGCTTAATTTGAACATCAAGCACACGGTTTTTGAGTTCGGGTGTGAGGTCTTCCGTCTCTATGATTGGCGGTGGAGGATGTAATCTAGGGGGCATTGGTAAATACTTCCGCTCTGATTTCGGCTAATTGGTTTGCTTGGTCTTGTAATATATTAAGTAAAGTTTTATTTTCTTTTTCTAAATTAACTACTTTTTCTGATAAATGTTGAAAAGCACTTATTAATATTGGAATGAAGTCTGTGTATGTTATTCCTTCAAGGTTGCTTTCTCCATCGTCTGCTTTTATTCCGCTTTCGGATACGAATTCTGGAAATATTTTTTTAACTTCATCGGCGATAAATCCGTGGTTCTTTTTTTCTTTCTTCTCATCTGATTTCCAATAATACGAACAGCAGTTTATTTTTGATAATTTCTCGCAACACTCCCCGCAGTCTACTGTTTTAATATCAGATTTTAGCCTCCTGTCCGATGTATATGTCCAATTACCATTAAGAGGAACATAAACATAATTACCAGAAGGCTCACCTGTTGAGTTTGAAGTAGTCCAAGCGTGAAGCAATCCATTAACCGCACCAATTACAGCATAATTTGTATATCCTCCCGATTTCATAAATATTTGTGGGTCAACTGTGGCACTTGTTCTTTGTCTTATTGTCAAATAACCACTGGATGTTGTTGGAATAGTTATTCCCGCACTTGCAGTAATTAATCCCTTTGTCCATAAAGTTCCATTTGCTCCATTTAATGACATTAACAATTGTTCGGAAGAGTTCTCCCATATAAAACCATCGGTTGAAACATTGCTCACTCTAAATCTAACGGCGAAAGAAGTAAAATCGTTTCCAGCAACGGCTGATGCCACTCCACCTGCTAGAGATTTATTGGCTCCAGATTGTGCCATATAAATACCATAATTTGTGTTGCCTGTGTCCCACAAAAATATTCCTCTCGTATTACCACCATTTGTATTTCCTTGTATAACTATGCTAGAACCTCCAGTTGCCGTTAATAATCCGCTCGCCGTTAATGTTGTTGTAGTCATACCAGCAGTTGCCGTTAATGTAGTTCCCGTTATGGTTCCGCCACTTGTTATGTTGTTGCTGTTCATATCCAAAGCCCCATAAAACTTCATACCGCCCGCATTATTAAAACGGACGATGTCAGACGAAGCACTTTTATTATCCAAAAGTTTTGAAATATAAAGTCCTGCTCCTTTTACATCAAATGCTACATTCGTGAATAGGTAGCCTCTTTGGTCGGCGGTTCCACTTGAATCAGTATTTAAAGTATATAAGAAAGACTGCCAATCACCTGATGTCTGTGAAAAGAATATATCTCCTCCGTTTTGGTTTAATATCCTCGCCCCATTATATGTAATATTTCCACCATTAGTGATATCCACATTATTAAAATCCGCAGTGTTTGTTAGAGTTAGATATTTTATCTCTGTTCTCGTTCCATTGAATGTTTTAATTCCCGTTATTGTTTGGTCTCCTGTTAGTTTCACATTTTGCCCGTCCAATGTGTCCGCATATCCTTTTGTCGCTCCGTCCGTAGCTAATGTCGGAGTTCCAAGGTTGGCTATTTTGCTACTATTACAATCTAGCCCCGAAGCATTTACCCAACCGACGATTGCCCCATCAATAATGAAACTTATTTTTTTCGCATTTATTTCAAAGTTATAATTTACGCCCATGCCCATATCAAGGCATCCGATAGTTCCTATATTGGCTGTGGAGTTAAAAACCACGAATGTTCCTTTTGTTGTCGCATTCGTTGAATTTCCTGTTATTTCAAGGGCACTGCTAAATGTCTTAATTCCTGCTATGGTTTGGTTTCCTGATGTTTTAACCGCCGAAGTATCAAGGACGGAAACATCAACACCATCAACCAGATTTACATTTGTTTTTCTCTGGCTTCCCATATTTAGTCCGCCATTCGCTGTTATCGCCCCACTCGCCGTTAATGTGGTTGTTGATACTCCCGCACTTGCTGTAATTACCTTTGAAGCCTTAACCTCTCCATTGTTAATCCTGAATAATTCGTTTTGTCCCGCCATAGTAAAATATATGACTATCAGTTGAAGCATTAACATTATAAACCAAAGTTTGACTAGCGATACCAAATCCAAAAAACGCAGTTGTTGATAGTGTCCCTCCGTCCCATAAGACTAATTTATTATTGGCAAGTGCTTTTCTATCTATAAAAACACTTTTCCCTGCTCCTACTACCACATTGTCGGATTGTTGTTAATGTTGTTGTTGTTATTCCCGCATTTGCTTTGATTTCACTACTAAATGTTTTAATTCCTGCTATGGTTTGGTCTCCTGTTAGTTTAACGACTGCTGTATCAAGAGCCGAAACATCAATACCATCAACATTACCCACATTTGTTATGTTAAATCCACCCATATTTAAACTGCCCGTCATAGCTGTTGTGCCGTCCTTTGCCAGTTTCGTATCAGTGTAAGCCTTCGTTGAAGCATCGCCGTCGTAGAATGGGGCTGGAAGTCCGCTGATTGCTGTTGTGCTGTTAAAATTTAAAACATTGCCAGTTAATGTTATCCCACTCCCCGTGGTAGGAGCAAGGGTTATGGTTGAACCAACAATAGATAGTGGATAGCCCGTTGCTCCACCTGCCTCCGACGAATAAATAGAGCCCGCATTATTATTATAGTTGAAGAATAACTTCCCTGTATTTAATGGATGTGAATCTTTTATACCTAAATAAGTAGTAAATATTTTATTCCCTGTTATGGTTTGGTCTCCTGTTAGTTTAACCACGGCTGCATCAAGGGCAGAAACATCAATACCATCAACATTGCCTACATTTACTACATTAAAACCTCCCATATTCAAATCTCCAAACATCATAGCGAGACCATCCAATCTAAGAAAAGGTGAGTTTGTGTTTCTCCATTGCCCCGTGCTATAAATGAGTAGTTGGTTATCGGCTGGTGTGCCTGTAATTAAAACATCGCTGTGTGTATTAATTGAACCATCTGCGGACACTTTCGCATTGTTCGCTATGTGCTCTGTTATCCAATCATCAACATCTTTTGTATTTAGTAAATTAACTCCTGTTATGTTCAAATAACCTCCCATACTAATATTGCCCGTTTCATCCACATTTATCGGAAATGTTTTATTTACCCAGTTGATTGAATTATATGTGAGATAACTATTCATCGCCACTGGTGCTGTAATGACTACATCGGAGAGTGTATCAATTGAACCAAGGGCTGTATTTCTCCATTTACCATCTACATCATTATATGTTAAGTATTGACCAACCACTGGTGCGGATATGTTAGTGTCTATGAGATTGTATAGACTGGTTTGGTGTGGATTACTTGTATTAGAGCGGTGTTGAGTTGAAGCCTTAACCTCGTCATTGTCCCTCACTCGTTGCTCTGTATAGTATAAATTTTTTCCTTCTTTAATGTCTGTTGTTGATTTGGTAGCCAATCGTGTATCAAATCGTCCGTCAGTGCAATAAAGATTTACAGGGTCAGCATCTTCTGGTATTCTATCAGTGTTTAAGCCAATAATATTAGTGTTCGTTAAGTCTAAGTTTTTTATGTCCAGTGAATCCACCGCAATTTCAGACAAGCCTAATAAACTTTTGTATTGGCTCATCGGTATATATTTTGGATAATAATTAAACCGATTAAAAATTATTTTTGGTTAGATATACAACCGAAAATGCCGAGAGGAAATAGAGAGATTGCCATAAAGAATCTTGAAAAAGCGACTGTAATGAAGAAACAGTATGCGAGGCAGAGAAATTTTGAGAGGGCAAGGGAATTACTAGCGGAGGAAGAGGCGAAGAATGCGAAAGAAATGACCAATTATGAAAAGATGGACCACATTACTAAGAAGCAGTTGGCTAAGGATATGATTGAGGGACGGGATGGTGAGATAAGTGAGGAAAGCAGCTCGGATGAGGAAGTAGAACACGACTTTGTAGATATCGTTGCCCAACGGGTTGCGGGTATGAAACTTAAAGCAAAACAGAAGAAGGCGAAGAAAGTGGTAAAAAAGAAAGTGGAAGAGGAGAGCGAGAGTGAGAGCGAAAGTGAGGAGAGCGAGGAAGAAGAACAGCCTAAGAAGGGTAAAGGTAAGAAATCAAACATATCAGTTAATGTTTATAATCAACAACCCGAGAAACTAAAAAAAGAAACCAATGATGTTTCAAAGATATTTTTAAAGTTCTAATATAGCGTATGAGTGAAATTAAGAATTTACCACTTGATGTTCGTTTACACATTATGGACTACCTATATAATCATCGTATGTATGACTTCACTAGTTGCTATGTGTGTGGATTAACTCTGTGTTTAGCGAACCGACAGATTACTGCCATTGATGATACATTCGACCGATTTTATACTTATGAGTTTTGTTCTAATTATTGTTTTGAACTAGAAAAAAAAGAAAGAGCAATATATAAGGATAAAGCATTAGGTGTCATTAAGTATTAGAAGGCGATGGACGACGAATTACAAGAACTGAAAGAACAACAGGCATTAGAACTACAT
Source organism: Paulinella micropora (assembly GCA_019918135.1). NCBI lineage: Eukaryota > Cercozoa > Imbricatea > Euglyphida > Paulinellidae > Paulinella > Paulinella micropora. The sequence continues at coordinate 178,268 of WBZZ01006047.1, forward strand.
TATCAGAAAAAACAAAGTAAGAAATAGAATACAATATGGGCTGATAAACCGTTGAAACAAGTGTTCGTAGATTTGGCTGATATGTCTAAGTTAAAAGATAAACCAGGTAATAAAAAATATGCCTTTATGTTGGTTTGGATTGACACTAATAGTAGATTTTTAGAAGTTAGACTGCTGAAAAATAAAACTGCGAATGAAGTATATACTGGTTTAAAATCTATTCCATATATTCCAGAAATCATTACAACAGATAGCGGAGGAGAATACAAAGGAGCAGTTAATAAATATTTTGATGAACATAACATTGAACACAGAACAGTTGAAGTAGGAGACCACAAAGCACTCGCAATAGTTAACAGTATTATCAGAACTATTAGAAGGTGGCTTGACATACTATTTGAAACTAATGGGAACTTTGACTGGGTCTCATACATTGATGATATGGTCAAAGATTACAATAATCGTTTTCATCCAACAATCAAAGCTAGACCAATTGATGTATTAAATGGAAAGCTACTAAAAAACAAAAAATTGAAAGAGATGAAAGTATTAAAGAATTTGAACAAGGCGATAAGGTAAGACGAGAAGTTCAACGAAATCTATTTTCAAAAGGCGGACGAACTTAGTCAAAGCAGATATATACGGTTTTGGGTAGAAATGGATTTAAGATTGTGCTATCCAATAAAGAACTAGTTAGCCCCCGTGAGTTATTAAAGACTAAGTTTGAAAAGCCAGTTGATGATGAAAAGCAAATTAACGAACAAGTTCAAGAGATAACGAAGGAGAAGAAAATAAAGCAACAGTTAAAAAAAGAAGACATACAACCAGAAAACATAATTGAAACCAAACTGCACAAAAAGAAAAAGGTAATTTTAGATTTATGAGTATTTTTATTTTGGGGACCACATCGCAATAATCTTTGTCGTAAAGTGAGGACGATTTTGCAGTTTTGTTAGCAAAACACTCTGCGGTAGGGCGGTACTATTTTACCGCATTACCGCAAAAAATAATATGTAAAAACGGGGGATTTATGTTGTTATCGCCCTTATATGAACGAATATGACAAAAATGGCAAACGATAGTAAAATTAAAAAGGGCGGGGGCGGGGGAGGCTTGTACTCACACCCCCCCCCCCCCCCCCCGGTCTCTCCTCGTTTTTACCAATTGCAAAATTGTTTTATGAATAAATGCAAGAAGAAGAAGAAGAATTATTATATTGCAACGTTGCTTTAATAATTTTTATATTAATATTATAAGGTTCACAGTCTTAGTCAAATCAATTGCCTTCGGGCTAACGATTTGTATGGATGGCCAGAGGTCACTTGTAAAAAGTAACTTCATTAAACTAAAGGCAAAGGCAAAGGCAGAGTTCAGTCAAGAAGGGCCAAAATTTTTCGTGAAATCATCCATCAATTTGGTTCAATTTGTTGTAGCGGTCCTTACAAATGAAAATGGAAAATTATGATATAAAGTTGTGGAAAAACCAGGGCTTCGTTTTAGTTCAGGACGTCGCCGGCCCGGCACCCTAACGAGTGAAATATGGTGTCGGACACCTGACTAAGGCTAATAAGTCAGAAAACTAAAAAGTTTTACTCAAGTTTTCCAAAGTTATTGAACTTTTGATATAGCAGTACTTACACCCATGTAGTCCTTCAAGCGAGAAGCTTAAAAAAAATATATATATATTCGTTGCAGCAATTACTCGTACGAACATCATTTAATTACTCGTAAATCCTTCAACCAGCTTACAAAAACTAAGAAGAAGAAGAAGAAGAAGAAGAAGAAGAAGAAGAAGAAGAAGAAGAAGAAAAGAAGAAAAGAAGAAAAGAAGAAGAAGAAGAAGAAGAAGAAGAAGAAGAAGAAGAAGAAGAAGAAGAAGAAGAAGAAGAAGAAGAAGAAGAAGAAGAAGAAGAAGAAGAAGAAGAAGAAGAAGAAGAAGAAGAAGAAGAAGAAGAAGAAGAAGAAGAAGAAGAAGAAGAAGAAGAAGAAGAAGAAGAAGAAGAAGAAGAAGAAGAAGAAGAAGAAGAAGAAGAAGAAGAAGAAGAAGAAGAAGAAGAAGAAGAAGAAGAAGAAGAAGAAGAAGAAGAAGAAGAAGAAGAAGAAGAAGAAGAAGAAGAAGAAGAAGAAGAAGACGAAGAAGAAGAAGAAGAAGAAGAACAAGCAAGAAGCTTCAAAAAAAAAATATATTCGTAGCAGCAATTACTCGTACGAACATCATTTAATTACTCGTAAATCCTTCAACCAGCTTACAAAAACTAAGCTAAGCACTTCTCTGGCTCTCTGCATATCTCTCGTACTTTTCTACTCCTCTCTTCTTCTTCTTCTTCTAAGAAGAAGAAGAAGAAGAAGAAGAAGAAGAAGAAGAAGAAGAAGAAGAAGAAGAAGAAGAAGAAGACGAAGAAGAAGAAGAAGAAGAAGAAGAAGAAGAAGAAGAAGAAGAAGAAGAAGAAGAAGAGAGGAGTAGAAAAGTACGAGAGATATGCAGAGAGCCAGAGAAGTGCTTAGCTTAGTTTTTGTAAGCTGGTTGAAGGATTTACGAGTAATTAAATGATGTTCGTACGAGTAATTCCTGCTACGAATATTTTTTTTTTTTGAAGCTTCTTGCTTGTTCTTCGTCTTCTTCTTCTTCTTCTTCTTCTTCTTCTTCTTCTTCTTCTTCTTCTTCTTCTTCTTCTTCTTCTTCTTCTTCTATCTTCTTCTATCTTCTTCTTCTTCTTCTTCTTCTTCTTCTTCTTCTTCTTCTTCTTCTTCTTCTTCTTCTTCTTCTTCGTTGCCTTTGCCTTTGGTTTAATGAAGTTACTTTTACAAGTGATCTCTGGACATCCATACAAATCGTTAGCCCGAAGGCCATTGATTTAACTAAGTTATATTAGTAATATTATTAAAGAAACGTTGTAATATATTAGAATAGTAATAATAATAATAATAATAATAATGATAATAATAATGATGATGATGATAATGATAATAATAATAATAATAATAATGATAATAATGATAATAATAATAATAATAATAATAATAATAGTAATAATAATAATAATAATAATAATATGTATGTATGTATGTATCGTCTGCCAATTGCTGAGCCAAAAGGCCATGTGCATCCAGTCCTCCATTCCATAAGGAAAGTCTCCACACCAATCGGTGGTATAAAGGAAGTGACGGCCTAGAAAATTTCTCTAGGAGCTTTATACCAATCAGCCCATGGAAAGGGACCGATGGCCTATGTACTCCCTAATAATAATAATAATAATGATAATAGCATGTCGTATGTATGGTTAGGGTATGTGTACATGGTCGGAGAGTTAGGGAAGGGGATCCATAGAATGAAATGTTAACTGTGCCCTTCAGTTAGTATTTCATTAATTTGATTTAAGAAAAAAAAAAAAGAGAGAGAGAGATAGAGAGGGTAAAGAAGATCCAAAGTAGGATGAAACGTTAACTGTGCCCTTCAGTTAATATTTCATTAGTTTGGTTGAAAACAGAAAGTAGAAATATTTCATTAGTTTGGTTGAAAACAGAAAGTAGAAATAGAAGATATCAGATATGAGGTTCCAAACTAGAATGGAAATTTAACTGTGCCCTTCAGTTAATATTTCATTAGTTTGGTTTGGGGAAAAAAAAAAAAAAAAAAAAAAAAAAAGAGAGAGAGAGAGAGAGAGAGAGAGAGAGAGAGAGAGAGAGAGAGAGAGAGAAGCGAGAGAGAGAGATAAGATTCATTCTGCTGTTCGCAGAGTAGATAGTCCAGGAGTACGCATTTGAACTCTGCCTTTTCCTTGATTCTTTGGAGCGCTTCCGGTACCTTGCTAAACACAGTCTCAGCAATGCTGCTATAGTAAGCACTATTTGAGTCACGGTATAGCAGTTGTTTTTTTGAGCGTCTTGTGTTGTGACTATCCATCTATCTATCTATCTATCTATCTATCTATCTATCTATCTCTATCTATCTATCTCTGTATTATATTCAATTCTATTATGTTGTGTTGTGTAGCAACAAGTGAGTGTATTCACTCGTTGATATTGTATTATATTTGTACTATCTATCTATCTATCTATCTATCTATCTATCTATCTATCTATCTATCTATCTATCTATGTACGGCAGTGATTGGTTTGAAATTGTTATAGTGGAGGGGGAGGAATGTTGTGAAAGTAGGATAGATGTGTGAATGTGTCTCCATACATACACGACATTTATATATATTAGGTATAATTACACGACATTTATATATATTAGGTATAATTGGAAGTCTAAGTTAAGCAAATAAGGGTGCGGTAGGTGCTCTCGGTGATGCTAGGCTTATGAGGCGTATTATCTTTTTTTTGCATGGTGATGAGAGGGTAGATGATGGTGTTTGGGGTGTCAGATATCCAGACAGATATATTATATGTTAGGAGGGAGTAGACGTGGCTATAGTATAGTTGGACAAAAATATGAGTGGGTAGTAGCTGGTTAACATGTCGAAACATTTGTACAAATGGTTGTAGGCGGACGGCAATTGTTTGGACATGTTTTCTGAAAGATAAGTTGCTTTGGACAGTTGTACCTAGCAGTTTGACCTGTTTCTAATGTTCGAGTTTTGTCTCGCCGATCGCCAGCTGCAGCTTTACGTCCTGTCCAAACGTATGAGAGATCGTGTATGTTGTCTTAGTAGGGTTAGGTACAAGATTATGTCTATGAAAGTAACGTACAAGGTTGGTTGTGTCGGTTTGTGCATGCTCTTGTAGTTGCTCTTTGTTAGATGCTGCAATTATGATTGTGGTATCATCAGCGTAGGCAAAGACTGTTCCATGTGTAAGTGATAGGAGGATGCTGTTGATATAGAGGATAAAGAGTGTTGTGGAAAGGGTGCTGCCTTGTGGTATACCGTGCGTGATCAGGCGGGGGTATGAGCGGACGTGTTGGGTGAACACAGTTTGGAATCGTCTGGTCATGTAGGATTTGAAGAAGGCAGTGGTATTATCGCTAAAGTTGAATTCATGTCGTAGTTTGTGAATGAGTTTTGCATGGTCAATGGTATCATATGCTTTAGACAAATCGACAAAGAGTGCTAGTACGTATTTGCCTGGGCCTTTTTGTGAGTGGATGTGGTTGAGGATTGTTTGGATGCAGATGGTGGTATTGGAATGTGGACGAAAAGTATATTGAGTGCGTGAAAGGATATCATCGGTTCAGGTGGTCCATGAGTTGTCGGTTGATGATTGTATCAAAAACTTTCGCGATAATGGGCAGAAGGGATATAGGTCTATAGGTCTCTGGCAGTGTTCTATCTTTAGTTTATAAATTTATATTACTTTTGTTATTTTTAGAACGTCAGGGTACTCATTTCTTTCTACTGATTTATTGAAAAGTTTGCTTAGGATCGGTGCAATATATGTGCTTAAATCTTGTATTATTGCAGGTTTTATTTTGTTTATTTCTTCGGATTTATTTCTATCAATACCCTTAAGTGTTTTAGTTACTTCCTTTGTAGTTACATATTTTAGTCTGAAGATGCGGTGTTGTGTTTGTTTATGCTCTTTTTGTTCTTCTTTTTGTTCTCTTTCTTCTTGGGGGATTTTAGCGCTTACCTTGGCTCCTACCGACGTGTAGTGCCTGTTGAGGACGTTCGCCATGTCTTTCGCATCTGTGTACACCTGTCTATCTACTCAGAGTCTTGTAGGTGATGTTTTAGTAGCTTGCATTTGAGGGATAAGCATTCTTAAAGCATTCATTCTCTTCTTTGAATCGTGCTTTAGGTCCTCCATTAACTTCGTCATATATTCTTTTTTTGTTCTTTTTATTTCTCTATTAGTCTTATTTCTGTGTGCTCCATATCTGCTTTTGTTATAGTCAGTAGGCTTATCTCTTTGTTTCCCAATCATTTTTCTTATTTCTTTGCTACACCACGGCTTCCATTTTCTTTTTTTATCAGATTTTTCGCATTTTTCAATTACATTCTTAATTGTTTTTTGTATTATGTTAAAGTAGGCATTAGGTGTTGTTTTGTTAAGTTCAGTGTCTAGCTTTTGCTCTTGTTCTGCCTGTATTTCCTTTAGTATTCTTTCCTTTTTGTCTTCATATCTTTTATTACTTAGTTTTTAGTGTTTTTCTTGTGTACGATAGGCGTATGGAATACAGCATATATGGGGTGGTGGTCAGTGATTAGCATCGGCAGTGTGTCAGCAGTGACATCTGTGCATATAGTTGTGAGAATCGTGTCAAGTAGCTTTTTGCTATCCCAGAATGGGTCAACTCTCGTGGGTTTGGTTATTGTTGTGTACAGGTTGTTGATAACAAGGAATTCACAGGTAGCATGGGTTGGGCGTAGTAAGTCTATGTTTAGATCACCAACAATTGTAATGGTGGTGTGTGGTGAGGTTGACATAATGGTGCCATGTAGTTCTGTAGTGCAGGGAAGAATTCTGGATCATGTGTTTGTGATGATATGGTCGTTTGAATATGTGTAGGATGGTGTGTATAGGGTTGTTAAGGAGGTGAGTGCTGTGGATTTGAATTGTCGTGGTGGATGCTTTTGAAAGTTTGCTGGTGTGGATTGTGACGTGCATGCTGTTTTTATAGTAGACGGATACATCAGGTGTATGGTGTGATATGTATGTTGGGATTGGAAATGATGTATGGTTTGTGTCTGGGTGGAGTTTGGTTTCGGTCAGTGATATGATGTCAGGTATGATTGGTATCTTGTGCATGTGTTTTAATAGAATTTCATGATTATTGGTCAAACCTCTT
>WBZZ01006047.1:212500-217500 GCA_019918135.1 Paulinella micropora
TGGGGTGCCTTATGTGTGCCTAGCCATACGCCTACAAGTCACATGCCGAAATAGCGACGGGAAGCACAATCCTGTTCCCTCAGGGTGCCCTTTCTCGCTTGTTGAGCCCGGAATAAAACCCACAGTGCTCTGTCGGTTTATACTAGACTGTCGAACAGTCTCGAAACTCCATCTGCTTACTGGGTCCTCTGTAATGGAGGTGGGAGCTCGTTCTGCAAGGGGCGCTTATGGAACGAGCCCTGGCCCCACCTGGTACTAGGGAGCTTTGGTATCGCCTGTATCAGTCCCTTCCGTGCAAACATCACGGCTTAGCTGGGCATCGGGTTAATAATTTACCCACAGACTTCCTTGGTTGACGAAATCAGAAGCTCCTTTTTTCTGACATTAGTCGATATCTCATCTATCTATCTATCTATCTATCTATCTATCTATGTATCCATCTATCCATTTATCCATCTATCTATCTATCCGTCTATCTATCTACCTATCTAGGCGATTGTGTGTGCGTCAACAAGACAGCCTGCACAGAGCTGACCCAGGGACACGGTCTACTGCCCCACTACTGCCTTTATTTCCCGTCTGCTTCCTTTATTTCCCATCTACTGCCTCGCTACTGCCTTTATTTCCCGCCTGCGGCCTCACTACTGCCTTTATATCCCTCTACTGCCTCACTTGATTCCCATCTACTGCCTCACGACTGCTTTTATTTCCCATCTACTGCCTCACTACTGCCTTTATCCCATCTACTGCCTCACTACTGCATTTATTTCTCTTCTACTGCCTCACTGCTGCCTTTATTTCCCATCTACTGCCCACTACTGCTTTTATTTACCATCTACTGCCTCACTACTGCCTTCATTTCCCATCAACTGCCTCACTACTGCCTTTATTTCTTTTCTACTGCCTCACTACTGCCTTTATTTCCATCTACTGCCTCGCAACTGCCTTTATATTTCCTTGTACTGCCTCACTACTGCCTTTATTTCCTCTCTACGGCCTCACTACTGCCTTTATTTCCCGTCTACTACCCGCCGCTGCCTTTATTTCCCCATCTACTGCCTCACTACTGCCTTTATTTCCCCATCCACTGCCTTGTTTCGACCGAATCAGGGCAAGTGATCCAGCTGGAGCATCCCGCGACCACTACCCGCTACTTGGTCTCCCTAGCCGTGTCCCCAGCATCTCGTCCTGAGCCCCTCGCTGTGCCCCCCCCGCCTCCCAGCACAGCCTCTCTCAAACCTAGGTAAGTAGGTAGGTAGAGAGGTAGGTAGGTAGGTAGGTAGAGAGGTAGGTAGGTAGATAGTTTGGTAGTATAGATAGATAGATTGTGGGTAGATAGGTTGGTAGTATAGATAGATAGATAGATAGATAGATAGATAGATAGATAGATAGATAGATAGATAGATAGATAGATAGATGAGATAGATAGAATAGATAGATAGAATAGATAGAATAGATAGATAGAATAGATAAATAGATAGATAGAAGCAGAAGAGATGCACTTATTTCTAGGGGGACTGCTACCAAGGATGCGTGCGGGGGGGAATTCAGCCAAGGAGAATGGCTGCGCGCTAACTTGACTGCGGCAGCGCCTGTGATGGAGCTGCACCTGCCTTTCGTGTTTCCTTTCTTCCAGCGAAGCTTCGTGCGAGTGTTCGTCACGGCGCAAGGTTGTGGCTGAGGGGGAGGGAAAGGGAAGGGGAGGGAGGGAGAGAGGGAGAGAGAGGGGGGGGGGGGGGGGGGGGGGGGGGGGGGGGGGGGGGGGGGGGGGGGGGGGGGGGGAGAGAGAGACCTGGAAGATGCTGTCCGATACAGTGTTTGGTTGTACTTGATCTTGTTCCAAGCCTAACGAAATGCACCAATCAACTCCACACACACAAAGCTGGACGAGTTAGACATAGTAGTAGTAGTAGTAGTAGTTTAATAGGGAAGCAGTTCGCTTGACAGAAACTATATCCCTATAGACAAACCACAAGCAGGACTACTGGAATGACTCACCAACTACAGAAAACTAAGTCAGAAAGAAAAATCAAAACCCTAAGAGTCCGAAGGAAAGCTAAAATGCTAACAAAGAAAAAGACATGTTCTAACCAACCCAAAATCCCGGGTTTCTGGTGCCACTTGCTGGGTTTGGTTGCGGCCTGGAAAGCCCGGCCTGCGGTGGCACTTGCACACCCGAAGCCCGGCCTGCGGTGGCACTTGCACACCCGAGACCCGAGCTTCGCGGTGGGTGGTGCAGAATCAGCCATATCCATGAATTATGACCAGCTGATCCGTTTGGTCAATTTTATTATCATTATTATTATTATTATTATTATTATTATTATTATTATTATTATTATTATTATTATTATTACTGTTATTATTATTATTATTATTATTATTATTATTATCATTGTTCGATTCCCGTCGGTGCCACCAGTATTTTCATTGAACATACCGATCCGTCTGGACCAGTATTTTCATTGAACATACCGGCCCGTCTGGAAGTGTTGGAACTGCCCTTGCGGGGGTGTCATTAGAGCTTATCGTCAATTCTTCGTACTCCCCTCACGGGTGAGACGATGGAGGCGCATGTGCAGAAATGCATCAGCCATTGACAGAGAAGCACTATTATTATCATTATTATTATTAGTATTATTATTATTATTATTTATTTATTATTATTATTATTATTATTTTTATTATTATTATTATATTATTATTATTATTATGATTATTATTATTATTATTATTATTATTATTATTATTATTATTATTTGAAAGTGTTTGATTTGATTGTCATTCTTTGCCAACAGGCGCGTTCCATCTCTCTCTCTCTCTCTCTCTCTCTCTCTCTCTCTTTCTCTCTCTCTCTTTCTCTCTCTCTCTTTCTCTCTTTCTCTCTCTCTCTCTCTTTCTCTCTTTCTCTCTCTCTCTCATCCTTTGTCAAAAGGTGCCATCCATCTAATTTCCCTGCATCCCCTCCCTCCTCTCCTCCCTTCCCCCCCCCCCCCCCCCCCCCCCACCCCCACCCCCTACACACATACACACATTCATTGTTTGTTTACAGGCGCGATACATCTAACTTCGCCACACCTTGCTTGCATCTCCGGCGGACCATCCAAGTTCTACCCATCACTCTTCAACCACACCAGGTTGATGACGAACGATGACGAACGATGACGCACGATGATGCACGATGATGAACGATGATGAACGATGATGAACGATGGTGAATGATAATGAACGATGATGAACGATTATGAACGATGATGAACGATAATGAATGGTGGTGAATGATGATGAACGATGATGAACCATGATGAACCATGATGAACCATGATGAACCATGATGAACCATGATGAACCATGATGAACCATGATGAACGATGATGAACGATGATGAACCATGACCCCTGATGAAGGATTATGAACCATGATGAACGATGATGAACGATGATGAACGATGGATGAACCATGATGAACCATGATGAACGATGATGAACCATGATAATTAATGATCATCTTCGCTACTCTGCCTCCTCCTCCTCCTCCTCCTCCCCTCCTCCTCCCCCCCTCCCCTTCCTCCCCCTCCCCTTCCTCCCCCTCCTCTTCCTCCCCCCCCCCCCCCCCTCCTCCTCCTCCTCCTCCTCTCCTCCCTGTAGCTTCAGTGGCGAGTCCTGGGGCTCAGACTCGCAACAAGGTCTGTATGTATGATGTATGCATCTTATCTGTCTATCTGTCTGTCTATCTATCTATCTATCTATCTATCTATCTATCTATCTAAATATCTAAATATCTATCTATCTATCTATCTATCTATCCATCTATCTATCCATCTATCTTTCTATCTATCCCTCTACCTACCTACCTATCTATCTACCACCTACCTATCTATCTATCTATCTATCTATCTATCTATCTATCTATCTCCTTATTTGTGCCTAGCCATACGCCTATAAGTCATATGCCGAAATAGCGACGGGAAGCACAATCCTGTTCCCTCAGGGTGCCCTTTCTCGCTTGTTGAGCCCGGCATAAAACCCACAGTGCTCTGTCGGTTTATACTAGACTGTCGAACAGTCTCGAAACTCCATCTGCTTACTGGGCCCTCTGTAATGGAGGTGGGAGCTCGTTCTGCAAGGGGCGCTTTATGGAACGAGCCCTGGCCCCGCCTGGTACTAGGAAGCTTTGGTATTGCCTGTATCAGTCCCTTCCGTGCAAACATCACGGCTTAGCTGGGCATCGGGTTAATACTTTACCCACAGACTTCCTGGTTGACGAAATCAGAAGCTCCTTTTTTCTGACATTAGTCGATATTTCATCTATCTATCTATCTACCCATCAACGGTGTCGTATCTATGTGTGTATTTAGACTGCCTAGCTTACCTCATCGTACCCCTCCTCCCTAACTTCTCCATCCCCAAAACATGCTCGTTACCTATGTTATGCATACCCAACCCCAAAGCTTTTGAAATTGTCCGGAACTGGTGCCACTTTTGATCCGGCAAATGCGGTCGAAATCTGCAATAGTATATTATGCGTGTTATGTACGTATACAGATTGCCCTGACGACCTGATCGCACCCCTCCTGGCTAACTTCTCTATCCCCGAACTAACGTCTGACGAGTCCTACATCGCATATTATGTGGTCTATCTATCTATCTATCTATCTATCTATCTATCTATCTATCTATCTATCTATCTATATATCTATCTATCTACCTACCTACCTACCTACCTACCTGTCTATCAATCTATCAATCAATCTATGTATCTATCTATTCCTATCTATCTATCTATCTATCTATCTATCTATCTATCTATCTATCTATCTATCTATCTATCTATCTATCTATCTATCTATCTATGTCCTCGGATATGCAGCGCTGATAGACCAAACATATCTAACCATCTATCTATATATCTATCCACCTATCTACCTATCTATCTATCTATCTATCTATCTATCTATCTATCTATCTGTCTATCTATCCATCCATCTATCTATCTATCCA
>WBZZ01006047.1:227500-230000 GCA_019918135.1 Paulinella micropora
CTTCTCTCTCTCTCTCTCTCTCTCTCTTCTTTCTCTCTCTGTCCCATAACAAGCTCTTCGTTTCCTCTCTCCTCTCTCCTCTCCTCTCTCTTTTCTCTCCTCTCTCCTCTCTCCTTTCTCCTCACTTCTCATTCCTCTCTCTCTTTCACCTTGGCTGCAGGAAGCAGCGCCTCTTTCCCATAACAAGCTATTCTTTTCCTCTCGCCTCTCTCCCTTCTCCTGTCTTCTCTCTCCTTTCTCCTTTCTCCTCTCTCCTTTCTCCTCACTTCTCATTCCTCTCTCTCTCTCTCTCTCTCTCTCTCTCTCTCTCTCTCTCTCTCTCTCTCTCTCTCTGTCTGTGTCTCTCTCTCTCTCTCTCTCTCTCTCTCTCTTGCTCTTGCTACAGGAAGCAGTCCCTCTCTCCCATAACAAGCTATTCTTTTCCTACTTCCCCGACAACGATCCGGCAGTGGTACCGACATGAATACAGAAATAAATAACTTTCTACACACATACACACACACACATGAATGAATTTCTCTTCTTCTCCTAATCCTATCCGGCGGTGGTGTACTACCAAATACATAAATAGATACCTATATACATACTCATACACATACAAACAGGTATATATGGGAGAGAATGTGACGCGCCTGATGTCGGAACAAGATATATATATATATATATATATATATATATATATACGTGTATATATATATATATATATATATATATATACATACGTATATATATATATATATATATATATATATATATATATATGTGTGTGTGTGTGTGTGTGTGTGTGTGTGTGTGTGTGTGTGTGTGTGTGTGTGTGTTTGCACACATATAAATATATATATATATATATATATATATATATATATATATATCATCGTAGGTGGTAGAGAATGTGACGCGCCTCATGTCGGAAGAAGATATACATGTATATATATATATATATATATATATATATATGTATATATATATATATATATACATATACTTATATATTGGTAGGTGAGAGAATGTGACGCGCCTCATGTCGGAAGAAGATATAAATATATATATATATATATATATATATATATATATATATATATATATATTTATATATATTTGCAGGTGGGAGAGAATGCGACGCGCCTCATGTCGGAAGAAGATATACATATATATATATATATATATATATATATATATATATATATATATTGGTAGGTGGGAGAGAATGTGACGCACTTCATGTCGGAAGAAGATATACATGTATATATATATATATATATATATATATATATATATATATATATATATATATATATTGGTAGGTGGGAGAGAATGTGACGCGCCTCATGTCGGAATAAGATAGTATATATATATATATATATATATATATATATATATATATATATATATATATATATTGGTAGGTGGGAGAGAATTTCACGCGTCTCATGTCGGAACAAGAGCTTTGTGACAACTGTGGTCAGTCAACATCTATCTATCTATCTATCTATCTATCTATCTATCTATCTATCTATATTTCTATCTATCTTTCTATCTATCCAATCTAATCTAATCTATCTATCTATCTATCTATCTAACTATCTATCTATCTATCTATCTATCTATCTATCTATACACCTATACATATATCTATTTATACATATATCCATCTATCCATCTATCCATCCATCGATCAATCCATCCATCCATCCATCAATCCATCCAACTATCTATCTATCTATCTATCTATCTATCTATTTATCTATCTATTTATTTATCTATCTATCTATCTATCTATCTATCTATCTATCTATCTATCTATATATCTATCTATCTATCTATCTATCTATCCTATCCTATCCTATCCTATCATATCTATCTATCTATCTATCTATCTATCTATCTATCTATCTATCTATTAGGGGATGGTGTGGGTGTGCTGGGCCCGTGGTGGGGTGCCTTATGTGTGCCTAGCCATACGCCTATAAGTCACATGCCGAAATAGCGACGGGAAGCACAATCCTGTTCCCTCAGGGTGCCCTTTCTCGCTTGTTGAGCCCGGAATAAAACCCACAGTGCTCTGTCGGTTTATACTAGACTGTCGAACAGTCTCGAAACTCCATCTGCTTACTGGGTCCTCTGTAATGGAGGTGGGAGCTCGTTCTGCAAGGGGCGCTTTATGGAACGAGCCCTGGCCCCGCCTGGTACCAGGAAGCTTTGGTATTGCCTGTATCAGTCCCTTCCGTGCAAACATCACGGCTTAGCTGGGCATCGGGTTAATACTTTACCCACAGACTTCCTGGTTGACGAAATCAGAAGCTCCTTTTTTCTGACATTAGTCGATATTTCATCTATCTATCTATCTATCTATCTATCTATCTATCTATCTATCTATCTATCTATCTATCTTGGTGGGGTGCCTTATGTGTGCCTAGCCATACGCCTATAAGTCACATGCCGAAATAGCGACGGGAAGCACAATCCTGTTCCCTCAGGGTGCCCTTTCTCGCTTGTTGAG
>WBZZ01006047.1:260000-265000 GCA_019918135.1 Paulinella micropora
TACCTACCTACCTCTACCTACCTACCTACCTCTACCTACCTACCTACCTACCTGCCTGCCTACCTACTTATCCATCTACCTATCCATCTGCCTATCCATGCAGGTCGGAGGCCGTGGTAGGCACAGCGCATTCCTTCCCCTCTCCCTCTTCCTCCACCCCTTCGCTCTCCTCTTCCTCCTCCTCCTCCTCCTCCTCTTCTTCTTCTTCTTCTTCTTCTTCTTCTTCTTCTTCTTCAGCAGTGGCTGCTGCTACTACAAGAGATCTTACAAGGATGCAACAGGAACATTCTGTCGCTTCTCTTCTCAGACAACGTCTGACACAATCGTCCTCGCAAGTAAGTACTGAAACACACACACACACACACACACACATACACACACACACACACACCCACATACATTCATACATACATACATACATACATACGGACGCACACACGTACAGACACACACTCGTTGACTCACGCATTCCTTATTAAGTAATATAGTATTTCATACATAAACACATAGAAAGATATCGTCTGTATTTCTAACACAATCTTGCACATACATGCAGACATATAGACAGTCATACATACATACATACATGCATACATACATACACACATACATACATACATACATACATACATGCATGCATGCATGCATGCATGCATGCATGCATACATACATGCATACATACATACATGCATGCATACATACATACATACATGCATACATACATACGTACATAGGTGCGTACGTACGTACGTACATACGTTTCTCTCTCACTCACGCACTCTCTCTCTCTCTCTCTCTCTCTCTCTCTCTCTCTCTCTCTCTCTCTCTCTCTTTCGTTCCGTTGGTGGTGATCCTTGTAGCCTGTACTATAAGTGTTCTATCGCTCTACTGGCGGAACCTCTCAATCTTGTACGCAGACAGCCCTGACGTAACCTTGATGTTTGGCGCATGTGAATGAGATTCTCTATCTCTCTCTCTCTCACTCTCTCTCTCTCTCTCTCTCTCTCTCTCTCCCTCCTCTCACTGCGCTTGACATTACTGGGAATATTCAAGCGCAAAACTCTGCCGACTTTGTTGTCGTCTTTCTCTTTCAGTAGTAAAGTAAATGCTACCATAAATCGAAAAATCGCGTTGAAAAGCTCAGCTCAATGTCTTTCAAATAACATGCTCAGAATATTTTGTATCTTACATACTGACTCCGAATGGTATGTTCGACGTTAGACTGGCCATGAATGGGAGTAGAAAGAGGGAAATAAAAGCCAGTCTGGAAGACAGTTTTGCTGTCTTTCCGACCCTCTCTCCTCCGGCAGGCTACAGTCAGCCACTATTATGGCTGATTCAGTGAGTGATCCTGCCTTCCCCAGTGTTATTTCTCCTACTAGAAGCTCACCGGTAGACAACGTGTCAAGCTCAAAGCAGCAGCCGCTCGTTGCAGCGTTAGGGGGGGGGGGGGGGGGGGGGGGGCGCGGCGTGGGTCTAGCTGCGGCCGATACGCCACTGCAGCCACTAGTTGCGAAGTTAAAAGCAAAGGTCTGGCTATCTGCTGAGCAACTGTGACCATTTATAATAGTTGCGGACGGTACCACTGATCTGAGACTTTGATTTTTAATTTAATGACCAAACTATGATGCTTAATCGGAAATCGTGAAAGATCAACTTGAAGGACAGTTCAGAGTCGTACGAACCTCGCTCCCTTTCTTGCTGAGAAAGACAATCGTATGTCATTAGTCGAGATTGAAACTTCACCTGGCAACCGTATGCCTTGTATATTCAGAGTCTGCAGAACAGAACTCATGATTCGAACACGATCGATCGCGATCCTACTGAGGATGTGGAAAGACGTGGGTGGTGGGAACTTAAATCATAGTAGGTCGGCCATAGGGAGCGGTTCGACAGGTAACGGTGGCTCATTAGAGCAGGAGCGAGAGTCAGAGTTTGAACTTGAGTTGCAAGTGAAGGAGTTAGTATCACTTCAATTTCATTTTCCTCTTACACTTCACACTTACAAAGTTATTCCTACTTTTAAGTAATCACCCCGGTTTCAAGTTATTAATATAATAAATAAATAAATTAAAATAAATAATTAATAATCTAGATCTTTTTCTGCCTTGCCTGGGTTTTCCCGGGCTCTCCTGAAGTTTTCAAGCCTGCGTGCTTTGTGTGGCCGCTCTGTCCAGCACGATGTCAGGCCGGAGTCACCGTAGGCTTAATCATACTGTTAATTTTTTTTTCAATTTTTTTTTTTTTTTTCTTCTCACAGCCGGGGCTTACTTATAATCTTCCCACTCAATCCTAAGAGTGGCCGGGCACGCCGGGTAAGTTTCTATCAGTTAACTTAGTATAATTTAATAATCCTTAATTTCAGTCGCGGTGTCAATTTCAATCCACTTAACTTGAAGTGGAGTAACTCCACTTAAGCTGAGTGGAGTGGCACGTGCAGAGGTTTACCAGAAAGTGTAAAACATCGTTTCCTGACTATACTATCATCGGAGGCTACTAATTTACCTTACAGAAATGGGGGTTTATTAACAGGTGTTTACCGGACCACGAGTGACCGTGCTCACCCCTTTGCATAAGGTTAATTTAGTACTAGGGCTAGCTAGTGGAAAAGGCAAGCGCTAGGTCTGCAGGGCATGTGAGCTGTGCTCACGACCGTGACGTAAGTTTTTGAGGTAAGTTTTTGTGGTTTTATTTCAGTGGTCACGGTAGCTGAGCGAGTGTGTCTCAGAAGAATTAAAAATGAAATAGTGACCGGCCAGCCAGTTCAGAAAATTATTGTAGATATCATGATGGGGAAAAAAAGGGAAGTTGACAGAGTAAGTCCAAACTTTAAATAGTATTTGTGGTTTTAAAAAAAACCTGTAAATAGGTTGGTAGTAGGTTATGAAGATCTTTCTAGGTTGGGCACGGTATTGGAGTAGTGGTCACGTAGTATAATTCCTCAGTATGTTATTAGTCCCCCGGCTAGTTAGGCCGGGGGCCTGCAGGGCGGGGGGGAAAGGAGAGCATAGGTAAGATAATTATATGGTAAGGTCAGATAGTGTTAGATAGGGCGATGGGCTATATAGCCAGAAGTGCAGAGAGTGGAGGGCAGGTAATAGGGCTTGCATAGGCTTTGTGTCACATTGTCATGTCACACTGACCTTGCGTGACACATCAACATGGAGACAAATTTTCTTTAAATTATGTACTTTACAGCTGCGTCTACAATAATAGTCCTTGCCCCACTTCTTCTCTTTCTCTCTCAAGACAGATTGTCGCTGGAGCAGTCATGGACCGAAGGGACATGAGCGAGTTGGGTTGGGAACAAACAGGGTAATTTTTTTGAACAAAGTCCGCAAACCTGGTGATGATTTGTTGCTAATGTCTGTTTGCGTCTCTAGTCTCAAATTCTAGCTAGCTGCTGTGTTAATGATGACGGCCGTCATAGTCTGACGGGAACTGGCAAGACCAGAGGGCGGGGTGACGTTCGAATCCAGGGTCACCACAGCCACACGTGCAAAAGGACGCTCATCGACCCGCTCGTGGTAGCCAGATACACAGATTTTAAACAAGCCCACGAATAACACGCACGCCGAGGTTGCTGACGTCACTATCACCTGCAGCTTGAAGTAGTAAGGACTTTCTAAGAACTGTGCAAGCATATCATACTGGATACGATTGGCAACATTGATGTGCCAGATAAGGACCTGCCCCGTCAGCATCAAGGAGACACATGCCAATAATGGGATAGAGAAGAATAAAGTCCAACCAAGCTGTTCTTCTTCTTGTTGACAAGCTGAGTGATTGATGGTTGAGAACAGGATACATTTGAGGACCAAACCAAATAGCAACAATACAGGGATGATGGCCAAGGCCATGCCCCAAAGGACAGCATAACCGTTCTCAGCATCAAGCAATTTAGCCGGGCGTGCCATACAGTTATATTTCATTATCTGACACCCTTCATTATCAACATTTCCAAGCTCAACACAGCGAAAGCTGTTCCAGTCTATGACCTTGAGCACGGTCAAGTTGAGCATATAGAAACCGTAGGTTAGTACCCCGGAGATGATGAGCATGCGCAAGTTTATGTTCTTGAAGCCGATCAGCGCCTTGATCTCCCTCAGGCAGCCGAGAAAATATTTGAATAGATACCGACACCTACATACATACATACATACATGCATACATGCATACATATACATACATATACATACATATACATACATATACATACATGCATACATACATACACACATACATACATACATACATACATACATACATACCTATAGAGGTCAAGGCAATCGTTAGCCGCCAGGCGAGAGGGTAGTACGGCTCATAGAAAACCTCGATGTCGGCATAGCCAGGAATGCTATCCTGTTCCTTCAAGAAGCAGCGGTGTGGTACATACTTGTGCGTAACCGTGTCGTACGTTTTGTAAATGAATCCATGAAAGTTCTGCCCAAGTCCGAGAAAAAATGGAATCAGTTCCAACGTTGTTACCAGCGGGAGGAGAATGATAGACAGACAGATTGCTTGTTCGGGTTCCATGCTTGACACAAATTATGCAGATAGATAGATAGATAGATAGATAGATAGATAGATAGATAGATAGATAGATAGATAGATAGATAGATAGATAGATAATAGATAGATAGATAGATAGATAGATAGATAGATAGATAGATAGATAGATAGATAGATAGATAGATAGATAGATAGATAGATCGATAGATAGATCGATACATGGATAGATGGACAGATGGATGGATAGATAGAGATAGATAGATAGATAGATAGATAGATAGATAGATAGATAGATAGATAGATAGATAGATAGATAGATAGATAGATAGATAGATAGATAGATACTTGGGCCAGGAGACGACTATCTATCTATCTATCTATCTATCTATCTATCTATCCATCCATCCATCCATCCATCCATACTTCCATCCATCTATCTATCCATCTATCTATCTATCTATCTATCTATCTATCTATCTATCTATCTA
>WBZZ01006047.1:275000-277500 GCA_019918135.1 Paulinella micropora
GGGTGTCAGTAGAGCCTATCGTCAACTCTTCGTACTCCCCTCGCGGGTGAGACGATGGAGGCACATGTGCAGAAATGCATTCGCCATTGACTGAGAAGCACCATCATCATCATCATTATCATTATTATTATTATTACTATTATTATTATTATTATTATTATTATTATTATTATTATTATTATTATTTTTATTGTTATTATTATTATTGTGTCATTAGAGCCTATCGTCAATTCTTCGTACTCCCCTCACGGGTGAGACGATGGAGACGCATGTGCAGATTTGCATCAGCCATTGACAGAGAAGCACTATTATTATTATTATTATTGTAATTGTTATTGTTATTGTTATTGTTATTGTTATTGTTATTATCATCATCATTATCATTATCATTATCATTATCATTATCATTATCATTATCATTATTATTATTATTATTATCATCATTATTATTATCATTATCATTATCATTATTACTATTGGTCTTCTTCTTGTTGTTGTTGATATTTCTGAAGGTTTTGTTGACATTGCAGTTGTTGGTGGTGCACCTTACTGCTTTGGCATCAGCACAGTAAAGCAGTAGGAGGGGTGTTGAGAACCGATGTTGAGGGTCGCTGGGTTGGTTCTGTCTTTGCTGTTTTTGGCACTTCCACCTCAGGCGACATATCATCCCAACCCTGTCGCACAGAGCCCACCCGCTCCTGCCCAAGCAACACATCCTCAACCACTACCTCACCGCCAACATCCTCGCCACCCTCCCCGTTCCCCCCATCAAATAATAATCATAATAATAATAATAGTGCTTCTCTGTCAATGGCTGATGCAAATCTGCACATGCGCCTCCATCGTCTCACCCGAGGGGAGTACGAAGAATTGACGATAGGCTCTAATGACACCCCCGCAAGGGCAGTTCCAACACTTCCAGACGGACCGGTATGTTCAATGAAAATACTGGTGGCACCGACGGGAATCGAACTGGCGACAGGGCCCAGATGGTAGAACTTGACCACTGGGCTATCACGGTGTCCACACAATAATAATAATAATAATAATAATAATGGTAATAATAATAATAATAATAATAATAATAATAATAATAATAATAATAATAATACTATATCTGAGGCGTACTGATGCAGCTAATGGCATATCCTCAACGGACATAAGCCTCCAATACCCTTGTTCGAGGTCCTCCACCCCCCCGTGTCAGTCTCTCGCCTGATGATCGGGGCCACCGATGGAGCTCCTGAGGGCAAGACTGCACTAAGCCGAGGTTATTCCGCAGTCCCAGCAACCTCTTGCAAGACGTCACCGAATGTGCAAGTGCATACACCAAGCGCGGTTGCCAGAGCTGCCTCGAAACCCCACCCATAACAATCTGGTGTCTGCTGGGTCCTGGGCTATCAACCAGCATATGCGGAGTTTAAGATCTTTTACGCGCGCAACGACCCTCCTCCCCAGCATCTACCACCAAAGGGTTATGAGTTGGCGTCACAGTTTAACGCCTTGAGGCCATTGGGCTGGAACTCTGTTTAGCAAGTGTGACTAGGTTTTTTCATCGGGATTTCCCTCAAATATGTCACAGTCAACAATCCAAGGCAGATTTACTAATAATAATAATAATAATAATAATAATAATAATAATAATAATAATAGTGCTTCTCTGTCAATGGCTGATGCATTTCTGCACATGCGCCTCCATCGTCTCACCCGTGAGGGGAGTACGAAGAATTGACGATAAGCTCTAATGACAGCCCCGCAAGGGCAGTTCCAACACTTCCAGACGGGCCGGTATGTTCAATGAAAATACTGGTCCAGAAATAGACCGGTATGTTCAATGAAAATACTGGTGGCACCGACGGGAATCGAACTGGCGACAGGGCCCAGATGGTAGAACTTGACCACTGGGCTATCACGGTGTCCATAAAATAATAATAATAATAATAATAATAATAATAATAATAATAGTAATTTAGTAATAATAATAATACAGTGATAATAACAATAATAATAATAATAATAATAATAATAATAATAATAATAATAATAATAATAATGATGATGATGATGATGATGATGATGCTAATAATAACAATAATAATAATAAAAATAATAATAATAATAATAATAATAATAATAATAATAATAATAATAATAGTAATAGTGCTTCTCTGTCAATGGCTGATGCATTTCTGCACATGCGCCTCCATCGTCTCACCCGTGAGGGGAGTACGAAGAATTGACGATAGGCTCTAATGACACCCCCGCAAGAACAGTTCCAACACTTCCAGACTGACCGGTATGTTCAATGAAATAATAGTAATAATAATAATAATAATAATAATAATAATAATAATAATAACAATAATAATAATAATAATAATAATAATTAGTAATAATAATAATAATAATAAATAATAATAATAATAATAATAATAATAATAGTAGTAGTAATAATAAATAATAATCATAATAATGATAATAATAATAATAATAATATAAT
>WBZZ01006047.1:282500-297500 GCA_019918135.1 Paulinella micropora
TGGTGTCTTCGGAATTGGCTGCCGATGCACCTAAGTGTGTGTTTGAGTGTGCTGATGTGCATGTGGTGCCCCTGCATTCGGCGGCCAGTGCAGTGGGGGACCAACCTGCGCAAGCATCTGCAGAGGGGGGCAGCACGAGGGCGGAAGCCAAGCGCGGCCGTCGGGTCCGGAAACGAGCCAAGAAGCACCGCTCCAAGCAGTTCGATACCGGCTTCAAGCTACTCGTCGCGAGTCACAACTGGCAGGGTAAAACGGGATACGACAACGTAGGCACGGCGGAATGGGCATCATTCTACAAGCACGAGGGCTGGCTAGTCATCGGGGCTCAGGAGCACCGCATGGGCAAGAAGCAACTTTCCAAATGCAGCCTGGATGGATTCCGGATTTTTGGAAAACCTGTGGAGGTCAGCGAGAAAAATCGCTGCAAGGGTGGGGTTCTATTCGCGGTGGCTAACTTCCTTGGTCCGTATTGCAACCTGGTGTCAGCCCCCGTCGACCACCGGCAGCAAGTGTGGCTGCGTATCGCCTCGGGTGTTACCGGCGCTCAGGATATCTTTGTGGGCAACGGCTACTTTCCCCAGGAAACGCAGGAAGAAGAGTCGTCAGAGGCGTATGCGGCCTGGCAGGCAGCTATAGCTTTTTTTTGGAGCCAAAGGCCTTGTGGTCACGGTGGCGGATGCCAACGCGAAGCTCGGGCCGGCATGCAGCCGAAAAGAGGAGGGCATCGTCGGTCAGCACGGGGAGGTCGATGATAAGGGAGCACCGGTACGTTCGGAGAACGGCAAGAGACTCGCGGCTGTCCTCGTCGCTAGGGTGGTGAGGTCGTAGGCGGTGAGGTTGTGGTGGAGGATGTGTTGCTTGGGCGGGAGCGGGAGGGCTCTGTGCGGCAGGGTTGGGATGATATGTCGCCTGTGGATCAATCACGATTGTTTTGTAAGTTTTTTCAGGGGAAGTCGCGCTTCCGCAGTAACTTTAGGCTTGCTGCGTTGTTAGGGGTTACAGCGTTGCGTCCCCCTCCAAAGTTGGATGTGTTGTTTGGATCATATGTGTCTGAGTGTTGGTCTGCTAGGGAGGGTAAAAGGGAGGAGCTTGGGGTGGAGGATGGGGGCGAGGAGGTGATTGACCTCACTGAGGTTCCATCAGCTTCTGTCCCACCCTCTCCCCCAAGTGACGTTGATGTTGCGCGGCGCGGCCGTCCGCGCAGTGTGGACGTCCTGGCTAGAGAGAGGGGTTCGGGAGCGCAGCGTAGTGTCTCCGAGTTCTTCTCTTCAGCTAACACCCTCGCATCTAGCTCTTCATGCACTTCACAGCCCCCATCTGCCCCTGCTGTTGCTGTTGCTGCTATGTCTGTTTGGTGTTCTGACAATGCGTTGGGATCGGCTGACCCCGGTGACCCAATGGAGGCACATGTCCAGGATCTGGATCTGATGCTATAGTCTGAGGAAGCCTATCATCACTATTATCATCACTATTATCATCATCACCATCATCATCACCATCATCATCACCATTGATTCATCATCATCATCATCATCATCATCATCAACAGCATCAACAGCAGCAGCATCAGCATCAGCATCAACATCAACATCAACGAGAACATCAATACCGACAACAACAACGACAACAACAACAGCAACAGGAACAACAGCAGCAACAGCATCAATTACAATAACTTCAGCAACAAGAAAATGACAGTAATAACTATTGCAGCAAAAGTGACATCGACGACATAAACATATTTTAGTTAGTTTTTTTTTTTTTTTTTTTTTTTTCATTTATTTATTTCTCCAAGTCATATTAATAAGCATTGATTCATTATTTATAGCTAAATGTCAGATCTTTGTTCCCCTTCTTCCCTCGTTACATTTTATTTTTGCCCGTTTCCTTTTCATTTCGTGGTTTCTTTGCACTCTATTTCCTATCTTGGTTTTCGTTACTCTCCTTTATTATTATTATTATTATTATTATTATTATTGTTATTATTATTATTTTTTCCCTTCTTCTTTCCTCTCTTGTTTCCTTTCATGTTTTCCCCTTCCTTTGTATCTTTCTTCGCTCGCTTCCTGCTTCTCTTTCTTTTTTTTTTTTTTTTTTTTTTTTTTTTTTTTTTTAATTATTATTATTAAGGTTTTCCCCTTTCTTTCTTTCTTTCGTGCTCTTTCGTTTTCTTCTTTCTTTTCCTTTTTTTTTTTTTTTTTTTTTTTTAATTTTTTTTTTTTTTTACGCTTCACTTTTTCACTTTTGTATCTCTTGATACCTCTTCCATTCTACTCTTACGCTTCCCACTTATTCCTACAAGTGGCAATGATTGTATTATTAAAAGTGTTTGCGTAAAAAAAACCTCAGTGTTATCAACAATTCCTGCATTAATCGTGTGAGTTTGGATACAACCCCAACACAACGAACTCTTAAGTGATAAAGATCTCTATGGCTGCATTAAGTCCTGACTCCTGAGAGCAGGTGAAATACCAGTAAATAGCACAGCGGTCACTTCAAGTTCGTTTATTTACGTAGACTTCTACCTGTTGCAGACTTGGGTTGCAAAATACTAACACGACTGAAGTTCGTAGATTGTGAGTTTGCTAAGTTGAACTTCACAAAACTCAACTACTTGTAAAGTACTTGAAGGATTGCTTCAAGTCCAACTCACTTGTAGTTGGAGTCACTGAAGTGTCCCGGCCAGGATTTGCTTTTGGTAAAAAGGTTCCATCAGTTATTAATATGAATCTGTGCTCATTTTTCACCGGTTCACGTCCTTGTCAACAAATTTACCGCTATGACTGTGTCACGGTAAAAAGGACAAAAAGACACTGATATGGGGGAAAAGGCAATTCATAGCTGAATCTCAGACTTAAATTGATCGTTTGAAGTCATTTCTGTACAAAATCGAAAACTAGTTAGTGAAGTCGAAACGTCGTGCAGAGTCGGAGGAGAATCTACCGGGCCGGTCAAAAAGAGTGAAAAGTCAACGGTAATGGTTTTGGCCGGTCGTTAAAGTGCTCAGTCACTCTGATAGCTCCCCCCCCCCCCCCCCCCAGACCTAACGGTTGAGTAGAGTTGCGTACAGAATGAGTGACTAACGATGGGTCAGTGACGTGTCTCGCTTAAAAACGTTGATTAGGTAAGTTACCTGTCACTCACGGACCTAGTATCTTTTTTACTCCAGGGTTTGCTGAGAGACTTCGTTAGAAGCCGCGATGCCCAATCGACACTTTAATCCGCCGCCGCAAGTAGATATTAATAGCAGAATTGACAAACTCAGAGGTAGTAACGAAACTGAATAAAAGTCCGCACGACTGTAGTTGAATTATTACACAATGATTATTGTCCAGTCCTGAATGCCAATAAAGTCCGTTACGTCCGTTACTTTTATTGGCTAGAACTACACGGTCATTCGACTATACGAATAAATTACTTCCCCACTCATAAAGCAATTACCAATGGTAAACGTACGGTTAACCTTCCAACGCTCCCCCTTAGTTCCATGTCGATATGCAAGTAATGAACTTAGTAATACCTATATGATTCCGCAAATAATAACTATCATGATTGCAATGCGATAAATGGCCACCATTTCCGAAGTTGTAAAATTGAACTTAGTGGCCCGTTGTTGAATCTCAAAACTGACTGCCATCCCAAGTCAGCCCAACGCCTCTGCTTCCTTATCAAGTTGGCATCTCGATTACATCGATTAAAGCAGTAAGCATAACTCCATCAGGTTGACCGTAGTATTCGTACTTTGACTAAATTGTATCATAGTACTGGGCCGATTATTACATCCAATACACTTAGTTGTTGTATGTCACTGTTCCGCCTAGTGCTATCAACAAGCGTTGCGACGCGAAGTCCGATTCGACGAAGAATGTCTTGATCCCGCTCTCTGCCGCGATTCGATCGATGGTGGTGCAATCCACACGCCTCGTTCGCGCCGCGCCTCGACTTTAAGTCCACGTGACCATCTTCTCAATGCGCTCGACTACCTGCGCAAAAGTGTGACAGTTGGGTGTGGTGGGGCTCGCCGATGGGTGAATCGGTGGGGTAGGTCCCAGAGAAGAACTTCCCAAAGCCGCTGATGGGGTCGTTCTAGTCAGGCTCGGTGGGGGAACGGTTGTGGGAGTGCTGGTTGGAGCAGGGCGTACCAATCCTGAAAGTGACCCAGGCGCCCCAGGGGTCGAAGTTGAAACAGGCAAATAGTTTACAAATTCCTCGAGTCGAATGATGGTGCCCAGTTGATTCCAGAGGGCTTCGTGCTGTTCCACAGAGCCTGTGGGCCTCAGGTACTCCTGGTATATGTCGTGGGCAGTCACGTTGGGGTTACGCATCAACTTAAGGTCACGTGTCGGTACCAATGGAAGGTGAAGCAAATTATTTTGCTTATCTTTAACTGCCTTGAGTAAAATATTACGGTACTCACCAGAGAGAGTAGGTGGATAAATCTTCTCTGAATTGCGTTGATTGCGTCCAGGAGAGGTCCGTAGTGAGAGGAGTTGACTTCCCTTCTTCAACTTCCTTCAGAAATTTCTTCTCAGATGGCAGGAGACCATGGTGGACGCCCAGGCTGGTAAACGGATCCAAACATTTTCGCTTGACAATGTGTTCACGGAGGCGCGACAGGGGATCGTCGTGGCGTGCATCGGAGAACACGGGGGGTCACCAGGAGTGGGCCAGGCGATACCAGTCACCGTACACCAGTAGAGCGCAAGGAGCAGCAGAGAGAGCGATCTCGCTGAGTGATAAGGCGGTGACCCTAACAAAACAAAACCAGACATATGGTGACTACTGTGCCACGGTTGGTTGGCTGCATAGAGTGCAGAAGAGCAGCCTCCGAGAGACGACACAAAAATGCAAGGACAGATGAGTCCGAACGGTTTGTCTCACCGTGGCATATGTGTTTTTGATGACCTCTGATCTCCTAATTCGTTGAGTAGTACCTTCCTTGTAGGAGGTGCTTTCAAATCGATCTGTCGACAGAGCACACATAACTCTGTGCGGGCAGTTTCCACTTCAAACTGAAAGGAAAATCATCTTCGAATTGTGAGTTTGGATACTGTCCAATACAACCCCAAGGGGTAATTACACAACGAACTCTTAATAAAGATCCGATGCTTTATGGCTGCAGTATGATTAAGTTCTGACTCACGGAGGCTCCTGAGAGCAGGTGAAACATGATACCAGTAAATAGCACTCCCGGCCGAGCCGTCACTTCGTTTATTTATGTAGATTTCTACTTGTTGCAGCCTCGGATTTGGGTTGCAGTTGAAAATATGAACTTGCACGATTGAAGGCGACGTAGATTGTGACTTCAAGTTTGCTAGGTTGAACCGTCCGCTTCAGTCGCACCGTGAAAACTACTTGTAAAGCACTGAAAGTTGAAGGCCCGGACCGAGTCGGATAGCTTCAAGTCCAACCAGGCTTGACTTGTAGCCGGGCCTGCGGCCCAGTTGAGTCACGGGCAAGTGTCCAGGATTCAAGTTGCTTTTGCTGGGAAAAAGGTTCCATCAGTTACGGCGTGACTCTGTGCTCATTTTTCACCGGTTCAAGCCACGTCCTTGTCTACACTTGAATTCAAGGCACCGCTATGACTGTATCATGGCATACGGTCACCGTAGTCAAGGTAAAACAGATAAAAAGGTGTAACACCCACGGTATACTACATCGTTTATACGCTATTGGGGCTTTACGGGAATTTACTCTTGGAAGTATTTTCTTGTTATTAAATGTAATTTAAGATGAATTCTTATTACATTTCCGGTTTTGATTAATATATCCGGTTTTAATGTTGTAGTAGGATAAGGAATATGGAGGAAAAGCTAGGAAGCTTGGACCCCCATAGGACCTTAAAACCTACATTTTACACTTAACAGTTTACCGGCGTGGAGAGGGTTATTAGGATGCAGAATACACAGTTGTGTAGCATCCATATGGAATAACCTCCCACATTAATAGCGTTGACCCGATCCTTCTACAGTACATGTAGTAACCGTTTGAAGTTTTGGAAAAAGGTCACGGAAAAACCGTGAAATTTGGCCTTTTTTTCCCGTGACTGGGAATTTATGGCTAAATAAGGGAAAACGCACTTATGGGTTCAAGTTGTGGTTTGTGGTGTGTTTTGGCATTTGTGCAGGTTACGGACGTAACGCATCATGTCAGGGAACCAGTCAAAGGGATACTCCGGTTTGACCGGTGTTTTCCCTCTGGCTTGTTGTTTGGGTTCATTCCTGACAACCCTTTCTGTAATAGAAGTGGTCGTTAGTAGTGAACCAGTTGTGTTCAATTATTAAAATTCCTTTGTTACTTTTTCATTGAGCTCGTAAGGGTAGACCTCCGGTCTTAATACATTTGGAGTCCCTTTGCCTTTATCGAACTCTGGAAAATACAAATTTTGGAATTGGAAACGACACACTCTCAGGGGACAATCAGTCACTGTTGTTGACTGTGTCTTGGGGAGAAGTGCCAAGTAGCTTCTTGACAATCAGTACTCAGTACTGGTTGTGCGAGACAGTGCTTTTAGTCGTTACAGGGAAGGGAAAACAAAAAAGGTGGTAAGGAGGGTTTTGGAGAAACAGGGAAGAACCCTGATCTCGAAACTTGGACCTTGACACCTTGGAAATCAACAAGTCATCTGGAGTGGTATACGATCCTTACAAGGACCCGTGTATTAAACCACTGGAAGGAAAGGCTGTGGGGGAGTTTCTACAACATGTAGCAGCGGACTACATAGTAGACTCCAAAGAACAGCATCTGTTTTTGGAACACTTTGTCCCTTTGGCAAGTAAGTACAAAGACAGACCAAAGGACAAGGTTTACGATACGGTGAAAGCGGAGTCGGGTAACTTGGCAAGATGGGGCTACGATCTAGCCAATTTTACCTTCACTGGCTATTCACCTAGTGAACCTAAGCTCAAAACTTTGGTACCCATGCAGGTAAGGAGGATGGTAGCAAGGATGTTTGTGTCTTTGCACCTCCATGAACTGCAGATGGTGGGGCACCCAAGGTTTGAGAAGGGGGATGAGGATTACTTTCCAACTCCTATTCCTTCTGAGCAGTTTGATGTCCAATTCCTGATGACTGGGAGGGGAACGGATAAGGAACCCGATGGTGGGAAGCCCGGGGACCGAAAGGGCCAGGAGGGGAGGAAGGCACGGGCCCCTGAAGAGAGTGTCGGCCAGATAAGCTCCAAAGGGCCTGAGGTTGGGAAAAAGGGGTCAGATACAAGTCGCAAGCCACCCACAGAGGCGGCGAAGAGGGCGGCGGATAATGATCTGATCTACTCGGAACCTGGAAGTAGGCCGGGTAAACGCGGGAGGAGGGATGTGCAGGCGGGGCCGGAGGAGCCAGTGGTGCCCTCGCGGGTGGACGTCAAGCACAAGTTATGGAAGGAGGGTAATGAGGCACTAGAAATGACATGGGTTCTGGGTCGGTTCTATTTGGTCAGGCCCCCGACTAGGTTCGTTGCAAAGGGAGACAAGGATACTCTCTTTGTGATGAAGGTTGTGGGACTGGCAGAGGACTAGAGGAAGACTCGATCGTCAAGGAGTGCGCTCAAAAACCTTCCGCCTATGCTGCAGTTTTACCGGTCTTGGGATAAGGATACGGTTGACAACCGGATGTACCGCGAGTATGTCCCGGTATGGTGGGATGCTGCAAATAGGGAGGTATGGGATGCCAAAATTGATCCAGCCACACGGAAGGGTGACAGGGATCACGAGGCATGGACCATATCAGCGTGGCCGAGGGGAGTGCTTGATTGCCCCTTCGAGCTGCACGACGGGCACATTCCACAGAAGGTTTGGGACTTGCTCAAGCAAAGCGGGCTTGACTTAAGGCTAATCGGGGGTGCACATGCAACGGAAACGGTGCGGGGGAAGAAGCATCCGAGCCTAAGGGATAAGGGGCATCCGGGATGCAACTTTAAAAAAGAAGGAACGGAAAAGCGGGTCGGAGGGCAGTTGGGCACACATTGACCATAGTGTGTGGGATAAACAGTACTGAGGGTCCTATTCAACTTTAAAACTTTACGGGCACAGTACAAGGGAACTCGGCGAAAAGGCCATCGTCGTTTTAAGGGTTTGACTTTGGGGTTTGGTCAATTCGGACTTCAGGGCCAAGGCACCATTCACATTTGACGGATTAGACAGGGTCTGGCTGGTGGTCGGCCAGACTATGGGTCTGTGACTTCGGGAAATTGCGCGCGTAGGGTTGAAGACGTGAGCTGGTCGAGTGCCATGATTCACGATCTTCGGGCAACAATAAGTCTCGGAACTTGGCCCACATGAAGCACAAGCCTTTAATCTGTTGGATGGCTCTTGATAAGATTTGATCAGGGGTCGAGCTAGGGTAGCTCTTGGGATGGTGGACAATCGGCTGGGATTCCCCAAAAAGCCGGTACTGACGAGATTATACGAGATGTAGTCTCCGGTGGTATTACTCCAGGATTGAGAACCGAGCGATCTCAAAGGAGGGGGAAGGGGTGCTATGTAACACCCACGGTATACTACATCGTTTATACGCTATTGGGGCTTTACGGGAATTTACTCTTGGAAGTATTTTCTTGTTATTAAATGTAATTTAAGATGAATTCTTATTACATTTCCGGTTTTGATTAATATATCCGGTTTTAATGTTGTAGTAGGATAAGGAATATGGAGGAAAAGCTAGGAAGCTTGGACCCCCATAGGACCTTAAAACCTACATTTTACACTTAACAGTTTACCGGCGTGGAGAGGGTTATTAGGATGCAGAATACACAGTTGTGTAGCATCCATATGGAATAACCTCCCACATTAATAGCGTTGACCCGATCCTTCTACAGTACATGTAGTAACCGTTTGAAGTTTTGGAAAAAGGTCACGGAAAAACCGTGAAATTTGGCCTTTTTTTTCCCGTGACTGGGAATTTATGGCTAAATAAGGGAAAACGCACTTATGGGTTCAAGTTGTGGTTTGTGGTGTGTTTTGGCATTTGTGCAGGTTACGGACGTAACGCATCATGTCAGGGAACCAGTCAAAGGGATACTCCGGTTTGACCGGTGTTTTCCCTCTGGCTTGTTGTTTGGGTTCATTCCTGACAACCCTTTGTGTAATAGAAGTGGTCGTTAGTAGTGAACCAGTTGTGTTCAATTATTAAAATTCCTTTGTTACTTTTTCATTGAGCTCGTAAGGGTAGACCTCCGGTCTTAATACATTTGGAGTCCCTTTGCCTTTATCGAACTCTGGAAAATACAAATTTTGGAATTGGAAACGACGCACTCTCAGGGGACAATCAGTCACTGTTGTTGACTGTGTCTTGGGGAGAAGTGCCAAGTAGCTTCTTGACAATCAGTACTCAGTACTGGTTGTGCGAGACAGTGCTTTTAGTCGTTACAGGGAAGGGAAAACAAAAAAGGTGGTAAGGAGGGTTTTGGAGAAACAGGGAAGAACCCTGATCTCGAAACTTGGACCTTGACACCTTGGAAATCAACAAGTCATCTGGAGTGGTATACGATCCTTACAAGGACCCGTGTATTAAACCACTGGAAGGAAAGGCTGTGGGGGAGTTTCTACAACATGTAGCAGCGGACTACATAGTAGACTCCAAAGAACAGCATCTGTTTTTGGAACACTTTGTCCCTTTGGCAAGTAAGTACAAAGACAGACCAAAGGACAAGGTTTACGATACGGTGAAAGCGGAGTCGGGTAACTTGGCAAGATGGGGCTACGATCTAGCCAATTTTACCTTCACTGGCTATTCACCTAGTGAACCTAAGCTCAAAACTTTGGTACCCATGCAGGTAAGGAGGATGGTAGCAAGGATGTTTGTGTCTTTGCACCTCCATGAACTGCAGATGGTGGGGCACCCAAGGTTTGAGAAGGGGGATGAGGATTACTTTCCAACTCCTATTCCTTCTGAGCAGTTTGATGTCCAATTCCTGATGACTGGGAGGGGAACGGATAAGGAACCCGATGGTGGGAAGCCCGGGGACCGAAAGGGCCAGGAGGGGAGGAAGGCACGGGCCCCTGAAGAGAGTGTCGGCCAGATAAGCTCCAAAGGGCCTGAGGTTGGGAAAAAGGGGTCAGATACAAGTCGCAAGCCACCCACAGAGGCGGCGAAGAGGGCGGCGGATAATGATCTGATCTACTCGGAACCTGGAAGTAGGCCGGGTAAACGCGGGAGGAGGGATGTGCAGGCGGGGCCGGAGGAGCCAGTGGTGCCCTCGCGGGTGGACGTCAAGCACAAGTTATGGAAGGAGGGTAATGAGGCACTAGAAATGACATGGGTTCTGGGTCGGTTCTATTTGGTCAGGCCCCCGACTAGGTTCGTTGCAAAGGGAGACAAGGATACTCTCTTTGTGATGAAGGTTGTGGGACTGGCAGAGGACTAGAGGAAGACTCGATCGTCAAGGAGTGCGCTCAAAAACCTTCCGCCTATGCTGCAGTTTTACCGGTCTTGGGATAAGGATACGGTTGACAACCGGATGTACCGCGAGTATGTCCCGGTATGGTGGGATGCTGCAAATAGGGAGGTATGGGATGCCAAAATTGATCCAGCCACACGGAAGGGTGACAGGGATCACGAGGCATGGACCATATCAGCGTGGCCGAGGGGAGTGCTTGATTGCCCCTTCGAGCTGCACGACGGGCACATTCCACAGAAGGTTTGGGACTTGCTCAAGCAAAGCGGGCTTGACTTAAGGCTAATCGGGGGTGCACATGCAACGGAAACGGTGCGGGGGAAGAAGCATCCGAGCCTAAGGGATAAGGGGCATCCGGGATGCAACTTTAAAAAAGAAGGAACGGAAAAGCGGGTCGGAGGGCAGTTGGGCACACATTGACCATAGTGTGTGGGATAAACAGTACTGAGGGTCCTATTCAACTTTAAAACTTTACGGGCACAGTACAAGGGAACTCGGCGAAAAGGCCATCGTCGTTTTAAGGGTTTGACTTTGGGGTTTGGTCAATTCGGACTTCAGGGCCAAGGCACCATTCACATTTGACGGATTAGACAGGGTCTGGCTGGTGGTCGGCCAGACTATGGGTCTGTGACTTCGGGAAATTGCGCGCGTAGGGTTGAAGACGTGAGCTGGTCGAGTGCCATGATTCACGATCTTCGGGCAACAATAAGTCTCGGAACTTGGCCCACATGAAGCACAAGCCTTTAATCTGTTGGATGGCTCTTGATAAGATTTGATCAGGGGTCGAGCTAGGGTAGCTCTTGGGATGGTGGACAATCGGCTGGGATTCCCCAAAAAGCCGGTACTGACGAGATTATACGAGATGTAGTCTCCGGTGGTATTACTCCAGGATTGAGAACCGAGCGATCTCAAAGGAGGGGGAAGGGGTGCTATGTAACACCCACGGTATACTACATCGTTTATACGCTATTGGGGCTTTACGGGAATTTACTCTTGGAAGTATTTTCTTGTTATTAAATGTAATTTAAGATGAATTCTTATTACATTTCCGGTTTTGATTAATATATCCGGTTTTAATGTTGTAGTAGGATAAGGAATATGGAGGAAAAGCTAGGAAGCTTGGACCCCCATAGGACCTTAAAACCTACATTTTACACTTAACAGTTTACCGGCGTGGAGAGGGTTATTAGGATGCAGAATACACAGTTGTGTAGCATTCATATGGAATAACCTCCCACATTAATAGCGTTGACCCGATCCTTCTACAGTACATGTAGTAACCGTTTGAAGTTTTGGAAAAAGGTCACGGAAAAACCGTGAAATTTGGCCTTTTTTTTTCTCCCGTGACTGGGAATTTATGGCTAAATAAGGGAAAACGCACTTATGGGTTCAAGTTGTGGTTTGTGGTGTGTTTTGGCATTTGTGCAGGTTACGGACGTAACGCATCATGTCAGGGAACCAGTCAAAGGGATACTCCGGTTTGACCGGTGTTTTCCCTCTGGCTTGTTGTTTGGGTTCATTCCTGACAACCCTTTCTGTAATAGAAGTGGTCGTTAGTAGTGAACCAGTTGTGTTCAATTATTAAAATTCCTTTGTTACTTTTTCATTGAGCTCGTAAGGGTAGACCTCCGGTCTTAATACACTGAAAGGCACTGAGTCACGGCGGGGGATCATATGAGGAAAAAGGCAGTTCATAAATCTTTAACTTCAAGTTTAAGTTGCTGATCGTTGAAGTTGAAGCCTCAGTCGTGGCATCATCATGGCATGGCATCTTCAAGTTTCTCGGAACGAAATTGACTCTCAAGGTGACTAGTTCGCGGGGGCCTGGGACGGTGCGGAAGTCGAAACCGTCCGTGCAGAGGAGAATCTAACGGGCCGGTCAAAAAGAGTGAAAAGTCAGTTTGAACGGTAACAGTGGTTTTCGCCGGTCGTTAAAGTGCTCAGTCTGATAATCACCCGGTTGAAACTTATGATCCCTGCATATTGAGTGAAACTTATATATATCCGCCGGAAGCGAAACAAAGAAATCAGAGAGATGTTGAGGTGGCGGTTTCGTTCGCTGCTGCCGACCTCCCGGCTTCGGTTTAAAAAAA
Source organism: Paulinella micropora (assembly GCA_019918135.1). Classification (NCBI taxonomy): domain Eukaryota; phylum Cercozoa; class Imbricatea; order Euglyphida; family Paulinellidae; genus Paulinella; species Paulinella micropora. The sequence goes on from WBZZ01006047.1 coordinate 294,988, forward strand.
AAAAATGATTCAAGAGTCAATATTACAGATTCCTTTATTTTAATAAATATTCTAATGATTTCTGAGATTCTAGCCTTCAGCGAAATCCCAGAGAAAAATTGAGTGGGTGATGAGAGATCTTGAAAACATAATGAACTTCTAAATATATTTCTCATTATCCCGAAATCCTGTCGTGGAACGAGTCAGAGTCTACATGCTTCCTTTTCAGCTCTACGAAAAGCAAGCGTTCTTCAATTATTAACGTCGTTCAATAGAAAAAAAGTCTAAGCCCAGGGCGGCGGAGTGTACTGTTCCCGGTAGATGCCTGGGTGTAGCAATCGTACATGTTCGAGGTAAAACACGTAACCATCGCCTCGCCCGTCGCCGCGTATATCCTTGCCGCACAAGTCGCAGACTAAAGAGATAGGCAGGTAGGTAGGTAGGTAGGTGGGTAGGTAGGTAGATAGGTAGAAAGATAGATAGATAGATAGATAGATAGATGGATAGATAGATAGATAGATAGATAGTCTGCTGTTACTTTTATTTTTATTATTACTATTTTTTTCTTTTTACGCTTCACCTGTAATTAACTCTTCCATTTTATCTCCTCTTCCCGCTCAGCTCTATGAGTGGCAAGTATTTTATTAAAACAGTGTTTGCGTAAAAGATAGATAGATAGATAGATAGATAGATAGACAGATAGACAGATAGACAGATGGACAGATAGACAGACAGACAGATAAATAGATAGATAGATAGATAGATAGATAGATAGATAGATAAGCCGTCCCTCGCCCATCGCCGCGTATAGCCTTGCCACACACGTCGAAGACTAACATTAATACACACATTGATGGATAGATGGATAAATGCATGGAAAGGTAGGTAGGCAGGTAGGTAGGAGGCAGACAGGCAGGCAGGCAGGTAGGTAGGTAGGTAGGTAGGTAGGTAGGTAGATAGGTAGATAGATAGGTAGATAGATAGGTAGATAGATAGGTAGATAGATAGGTAGAGATATGTATATAGATAGGTAGATAGATAGATAGATAGGAAGGTAGATAGCTAGATAGATAGATAGATGGATATATAGATAGATAGGTAGATAGGTAGATAGATAGCTAGCTAGCTAGATAGATAGATGGAAAGATAGATAGATAGACAGATATATAGATAGATAGATAGATAGATAGATAGACAGACAGATAGGACCCCACACTGGCGGGTGCTCTGTCATGCGCGGCGTAGGGGCTGCTGCACAACGACGACGACGACGAAGACGACGACGACGACGACGACGAAGACGACGACGACGACGACGACGATGACGGCGACGACGACGACGACAACAACAACGACAACAACGACAACAACGACAACAAAAACAAAAACAAAAACGACAACGAAAATATCATCATCATCATCATCATCATCATCATCATCATCATCATCATCATTGTCACCACCACCACCACCGACGTTTTCGCCTAGGTTTTATGCTGTATCATATGACATCACCGATCTTTGACTATAGCAATTTGTATGACCTTACCTTCCTTACTTAGTGGTATATGCCGGCCGGCTGCACACCCCCCCCGGCCGCAATAATCGGGTGCCACTGCTTGCCAGAAAATCCCTGCGGTGGCCGCTACCCACCTGAGACCACGAATAGATAGATAGATGAATTTGATAGATGGATAGATTGATAGAGAAATAACATAGCATACACAAACACATACACAAGCATATACGAATACGCATAGGCATGCACACGCACATGCACACGCACATGTACGTGCACGTGCACATGCATGCACTCACACGTACACGTACACGTACACATACACATACACACACACATACACATACACATACACATACATATGCACATACACACACAAATGCACATACACATACCCTTACACATACACATACACATACACATACACATACACATAAACATATACATACACAAGATCTTACACACATACACACATGCACCTTACTTGTACATAAATACATGCATCTATATGCAAACATACACACATGAAATTTCACATGGGCCTACCTAACTAGATCAGTACCACCTACCCGCTACCTACCCACTTCCTACCTGCCCACCTGACACCGACCTCCCCAGTCGGCTGCCCTGCCCATACTTTTTATGCGGTGGCCGAGGCTTTGTCGCTATCTATCTATCTATCTGTCTATCTATCTATCTATCTATCTATCTATCTATCTATCTATCTATCTATCTATCTATCTATCTATCTATCTATCTATCTGTCTGTCTATCTGTCTGTCTATCAGTCTATCAGTCAATCAATCTATCAATCTGTCAATCTGTCAATCTATCAATCTATGAATCTATGAATCTCTCTTTCTCTCTCTCTCTCTATCTATCTATCTATCTATCTATCTATCTATCTATCTATCTATCTATCTATCTATCTATCTATCTATCTATCTATATCTATCTAGGTATGTGCAGGTAGCTGGGTAGGTAGGTAGATGGGTAGGTAGGTAGATGGGTAGGT
>WBZZ01006048.1:32500-57500 GCA_019918135.1 Paulinella micropora
ACCCCCATGAACTTTGGTTGTGGTGGAGGCTTCTTGATATGGTGGTTGTCGTCGTCGTCGTTGTTGTTGTTGTCGTTGTTGTTGTTGTTGCTGCTGCTGCTGTTGTTGCTGTTGTTGTTCAATTTAATTACTATATTAAATCAAAATGACAAGATTGAGTGTGGCTTTCGGCCTAGCAAATAACTGCCACTTTGATCCCGGCCGTCGGGACACCAGAGGTTTGTCCATTGTACTGTAGAACTCTAAGTTGTTGTTGTTGTTGTGTTGTTGTTGTTGTTGTTGTTGTTCAAGTGTTGTTGTAAATTTAATTACAGTAAACCAATGACATGATGGTGCATGGATAACGGCCTTCAAACCCACTTAAGTTGTTGTTGTTCTTGTTGTTGTTGTTGTTGTTGTTTTTGTTGTTGTTGTAGTTGTTGTCATTGTTGTTGTTGTTGTTGTCGCTGTTGTTGTTGTTGTTGTTTCTTGTTGCTGTAACAAAATCCTGTTGCTGTAGTTGCGATTGCGCGGATACTGATACTGGTATTTTTGTCACCGTTGTCAGACTGGTTGTCTGTGGGCTCGTGCGGTGCTGCTTTTTGTACTGTAAAGCTACTGCTGTGTGAGAGTTGTTACTGGCCCTTTTTGCATTCTTATTCGTGAGAGATCTCGTGAGGTTTTTACCATCACTGCAACGAAATTCCGCACAAGGTTGGCAGGTGATAGACTTCACAAAATATGGTGAGAGTAAAATCCTACATGCCTAGTATTTCCGTTTTTCTTCTTTTTTTTCGCTTTTTTTTTTTTTTTTTTTTTTTTCTCTTGGTTGGAGCATAAGACTGAAAAACGCTTTCTTGAAACCGCTGTAGACTCGCTGAGTATCGCTGTTTCCTACGCGAGTCTTACCCGATGAAATCTACTTAATCTTATATCCTACGACTGCCGGTATCGATTTTTGCCTTCAGAACACTAGTCGCAAGAAGGAAAACTCTACATGCTAACCTCTGTTGCATCGAAAACTGTCAAGCGTCCGCAAAACCAGGCTCTGGCGTGTACCCCCTGTGTGGGTGTGAAAAAGTTCCGTGCTATTGTGCTGGTGCACCACTCCAGGCCAGGGATTTCTTGTAGATTTTTTTTTTCCCACATGTCACAGGATGGGTTCACTTGCTTTCTACTTCCTTTCCATGCTCGACCTCTTCATTCGTATGCGTTCTTCCACGTGGAATGGCTGCGTGCTTGCTTGCTTGCTTGCTTGAAAAAAGCGAAACCTTCAAAAGAAAGCAGAGAGAGAAAGGAGAACCCACCCTTTTCGTGACACCTTTTGAGGTGTAGGACTGAATGAAATAGATCAAAACTGTGAAAGACCCCTCGTCGCCATTACAATCTGTGCCTCACGGCAAAGAAATGATCCAGCACGACTTCAACACTGTATTGTTTGTGGCTTTGATTGTTTGTTTAGGTTTAGTAATAAGTAATTCCTGCACAAGACTTGTCAAATGACAGTCTTTTGGTGTCTGGTCATCGCACTGGTGTCGATATCAGCTAATCACCTTGCTGCTTCCTCGTCTCTCGCGCAATGCTCAAGTCTGAATGGAAGGGCCCTGAAGCTGGGCGTCAAGTATGACGTCTCTGCGGCATTGGCTGAACAAACTCTGAATGCAACTTTTGAACAATACGTAAGTCTATAACGCATACTCAGATACTGCAGAGCTTGTACGTGCACCAACAGACACGCACAATCCTGCGATAACACACCTGCAAATAAAACTTACACTCAAGATACCTAACAGAAATACCACCACCCACCCACCACCACCAGCTCCACCACCACCACCACCAACAACAACATCAACAACAACAGAGAGAGAGAGAGAGAGAGAGAGAGAGAGCGAGTGAGAGAGAGAGAGCGTACTAAAAGCAGAGAGAGAGACAGAGAGAGAGAAAGAGGAAGAGAGAGAGAGAGAGAGAGAGACAGAGAGAGAAAGGGAGAGAGAGGAAGAGAGAGAGAGAGAGAGAGAGGCAAGTGCAAGAGCAACCAAAATGACAGATATATTGTCTGTGGTAGCTTTCTAGCTTCATGAAGCGCTATGGCTGCCAAGGCGGCGTGGACATGCTGCCTTACTCTCACTCCGACATGCTAACGGTCTGCTAGTTGTTTTTTCACCAAACCCCACATGCACATCGTGAGTACGATCTTGTGCTTTTGGTGTGTTTGAAGGCCTTAGAGCAGTCCCTGACGCAGCCTAATCAGGCATCCGTGGACGTTGCTTTTGTCAGCCCAGGCAATCTCTCTCTCTCTCTCTCTCTCTCTCTCCTGTCTTCTCTCTTCTCTCTCTCTCTCTCTCTCTCTCTCTCTCCTCTCTCTCTCTCTCTCCCTCCCTCCCTCTCTCTCTCTCTCTCTCTCTTCCTCTCTCTCTCTCTCTCTCTCTCTCTTTCTCTTTCTCAAGATAAAGCCAAAAACAAAAACATTTCTATGTTGGTGTTGTGGCTCTTGGCCGTTTCAGGCCTGCTGACTGGCTTCCGGCGCCTTCTTCCTGGCATCAGCGTGTTGGCCACAATCCGGCGGTTGCAATCGGGGATCATTACTTCCTCCCTAGCGGGCGTGATGGTCACCTCCCATGGCATCAACACTGACATATTTGTATGCATACATAGTGCATCACCCACTTGGTGTGGCTGTTGCTGTGCTTCTTGTTGTTACCATGACATTCCTGCATGACTGCAACAGAGAGGCTGTTTGCGCAGGCTGGGGAACATGGGCAGGTGTCGCTTGCTTTCTTTTTCTGCTGTTGGGCTGGGCTGGTGAAAGGCATGCAGTTTTTGCTCCCTCTCGTTCTGAATGGGGGGTGCATGGCTAGATAAGTTGCAAGGATGGACTGACCAGCGGGAGCTTGGTTCACGGGATGGCGAGTCTATACTACGAAGCTTGGCTGATGGCAGGGGATATTACAGTTTTCTTGCACATGTTGGCATGTCGTGGTGGCGGGCTGCATGAGCGACTGCTGTCTTCAAGCGCAGAATGAAGCTTTAGTATCGCTTTGCTGGGCGGATATTTATGTTGTAACGCTTTGCTGGGCGGATATTTATGTTGAAGCCTGTGTTTTGTGTGTATCTATGAATATCTTGTCCTCATTTTCTTTTTATGTGTTTGGTTCTGATCAGGTGCGCCGTGCGGACAGTCACACAGGCTTGGTGAGCTGGAGCGACCTCAATGCTGCCCCTGCGGTAAGCATACCACACAGTTCATGTAACGTAAGCAATTTCAGGAAATGACCGTAACGTTGCGTCCCCCATAAGTTTTTTTCCCCTTCCTGTTTGTTTGCTTGTTTGTTTGTTTGTTTTATTTTTTCTTTTATTGTGGACCTGTCTTTGTTTGCGCTGTTACAGGGTCTAAAGCTGTGCTCCCTGGCCGCTGACTCGTTCTCGGGTTTCCAAATTCAAGTAAGCACGCTTAGATGATGTTTCTTTTGCATTGAATGCCGATCTGAAAATTTTGAAAGTATCTGCATGATTCTTTCAAAGCAAAAGTCGTTCTTTTTCCTCGGGTTTCCAAATTCAAGTAAGCACGCTTAGATGATGTTTCTTTTGCATTGAATGCCGATCTGAAAAATTTGAAAGTATCTGCATGATTCTTTCAAAGCAAAAGTCGTTCTTTTTCCTGTTCCAGGAACTGGAGAGCATATGGAGAATTGGCAAGCGGCTCGAGGCCATCTTTACTGGCGGCATCACGCGCTGCAGCAGCCACGACGAGATTCTGGAAAACGTCAAGAACGGCCTCTGTGCCGTGGGGACTGTGGAAACGGGAGTGCTGGAGCGGGTTGACACTTCTGTTAGTGAAGTTTCTGGACAGAGGATCCCAATCGAGACGTGGACGGTCGTTGGGACGGAATATGCAGGCCAAGGACAAAGCACACGTCCTTACCCAGAGGTAAAGCCTCATCGCAGTCTTTGTGGCTTGATTTGTGCATTACAACCATGTGCTTGCGGGTCTCAGGAGACTGTTCGTGTGTGTCTGCGTATGGTGTGCGTAAATACGCTTTTTCCTTGCTTGGTGTTTGCCTTGCAGTGGGGTGTGATAGCGTTGCCGCATGTTTCTGGAGAATTGGTTTCCCGGATCCAAGCGGCTCTGATTGGCATGGATGACCACTCGACTGCCGCTGCCATCGGTCATGACGCACATACCCACCACGGGATAGCAGAACCCCCTCCTCCTCTACACAAACATACACGCACCCCCCACAGCCGGTTTGCTTGCTTTCTTCCTTGTGTCCTTTTGCTTCTCTCTCTCTCTCTCTCTCTCTCTCTCTCTCTCTCTCTCTCTCTCTCTCTCTTGAAGATGATCTTTATTATTGCTTTCTTCCTTGTGCTTTACTCAGGCAGTCATGCAGGCTTCGATTTCCCTGAGGATTACACGGAGGTCTTTGCTCAATACATGCATGCAAGTGAGGTTGAGTGAAGGCGTGAACGTGGACTGTTTGTTGCTCCAGGTGGCTTTGGTGGAGTACCACTTGAACTTTTTTGGTGATGGGCGCTGCCCCGCAGGCTACGAGCGAGAACAAACAGGCAATGGTCTCTGCAGGGAGTGTTCTGCCGGCTCTTACTCGCCCGATGACTTCACTGGGTGCCTTCTGTGCCCACCAAGGTTCGTCCCTGTTGCCTTGAATCTACCTCTTTACTTGTGAGCGGGCACATTGTCCTTGTGCATGTGTTGCGTTGTGTTAAAGCGTGCCATGATCAGTTTTTTTGTGTTTTGACTATCTTGCATGGCTATCCTCATCTTCGTCTCTAGGTTTTATGTCAACGAAACGGGAGCCACGTCATGCCTGCGCTGCGCTGAAGGCTTCTCGAGCTTCATTGATGGAGCCCGTGAATGTGTGCTACATGAGGAGGTTGCGTACGAGAAAGTCGAGGCATGTGCTGCCTACCCGAACAAGACGCTGGTTTTTGGGGTCCTGCAGACGTTGGATGCAAACACCGTTCGTGCTCAGTGGGCACCGACCTTTGAAAATTCGCTCAATTTGTTCATGAATCGTTACGACTGCTACACTCGCATGGAGGTGTTGAACTGGGGCAACTTTACAAAAGCCGTAGAGAACAAGACTATCCACTTCGGTTTCCTGGATCCTGGGTTGTATAACATCATGCAGTACCGCTACCAGATGCAGGCAATTGCCACCGTTTTGCGTCAGTACCAAGGTTCCGCTACCGCTCGATTGGGTGGCGTCACCTTTCGCAAGGCCAGTGGTACGGCTAACACCTTCACGACGCTGGAGCAGGTCGCAAGCGCCAGCGCAAATGGCAAGCTGAGACTCTGCGCGGTGAATGCAGACTCTTACACGGGCTACCAGATCCAGTGGTTTAGCTTCTTTGAGAAACAGATCGATCTCAGCAGCGTGTTTAACATCACGTTTTCAAACAGCCACGAAGAATCGGTGCGCATGGTGATGGATGGGGATTGTGACGTGGGTATGGCCAGCACTAATACCTTGGAAGAAATGAGCCGTAAAAATACCTACCAGCTGAGCGATTTCGTCATCATCAACGAACAGACCTACAACAACTTCTACCTCAAAGTATCCACGCCTTTGTACAGCGAATGGCCCTTGGCAGTCATGCCCGGTGTACCCGAGGAAATCTCGAAGCTTGTCCTGATTCCCCTTCTTCACATTCTTGAAGAAGACCAAGCAGCCATTGCAGGAAAGCACTTGGGCTTTCAAAATATTTTCGACTTCTCGAAGTCACAAAACGTGATCTTTCAATTGAATCTCATGAATCCAACCACAAGCGCATGCAAGCCTGGATTGGAGAGAGACATCACAAAACTGCTGAAGCCTTGCAAGGAGTGTGAAGCTGGGTATTATAGCTTTGACGGAATCGGCGCGTGCCGCCCGTGCTCTCCCGGCTTTGCCAACCCGCTCACAGGCCAGACCCAGTGCCAGCGCTGCCCGGAGGGAGAAGTCACCTACAACTTCGGAGAGTTGCAGTGCGAGCCTGAGCAGGATCGGCTCCTTTACGACCCGATCGAGTCGTGCTCGAAGTACGTCAACAACACTCTGATCGTGGGCGTGCAGCAGGCGGAGGTCTCATCGAACTTCACGATCAATCGCTGGTCTGCAACCTTCCAAGATACTCTGAACATCTACATGAATCGCTTCAAGTGCTTCTTCCAGATGAAATCTCTGCGGCTTGAAGATCTAGGGGCTGCTGTCAAGAATGGCTCGGTGCACTTTGCGTTCACGGACTCGGGTGTGTACGCCCAGTACAAGCATCGATACCAATCCAAGGCTGTTGCGACGGTGGTGCGCTACTACGACGGGCGCGCCTACAAGCGTCAAGGCGGCGTCATCTTTCGCCTGGCGAACAATCACCCGGAGATCTTCAACTTGTCGGATATCACGAAGGACAAGAACCTGACGGTCTGCCCTACGGACAGCGAGTCGTTTGCTGGCTGGAATTCGCAGCGTTACGAGTTCTTCAAGCAGGGCATCGACGTGAATGAGGTGTTTGGGCGAATCGTGTTCTCGGGAGGTCACAGCGAGTCGGTGCACATGGTGGCCAGTGGCGCATGCGACATCGGGTAGATGTTTTCTTCCTCCGTGTGCAACAACTGCTGCATGCCTTGCGACGCATGCTCAGCAACAGACACACACATATTCCCATACCCATTGTTGCGCACGGTTGTGCAAGTAGCGAAAACCCGCACGCTGGAGTTTATTCCATTTTCAACAGGCATACATGTTGCTTGCAGGTTTGCGCGCACGTACTCCATTCGCGCCCTGATCAACACTGGACAATTCACCGCAGAAACCTTTACCATCATCAATGAGCAGTTCCATAGCGGCTTCAACCTGCAGTCATCTTCGTCTCTGTACTCAGAGTGGGCATTTTCAGTCATGAACGGCGTCCCGGAGGAGATTTCAAACAACGCAATCATTCCTCTCTTGGGAATGCGAGAGTTCGACGCTGCTGCCAAGACGGTACATCCCTGCCTATGTTGACGCATCCTTCAGTTGTGCTGAGCACGCATGGGACATAAATATTCGACATCTAGCATATATAGTGCGGCTTTTTTCAATCTGGCACAAAGAAAGTAGGCATATACGCAGGCACGTGTGCTTTTGTGTCTGTGCACAGGGCCTGCATGCAGGCTTTGTTCCTCCCAGGAACTACGGTGCGGAGGAGAAGGTCTATTACGACCTGAATCTGATGGACCCAGAGACCCAGGCTTGCGCACCCGGACAAGAGCGCGACACCACAAAGCTGCTGACGCCCTGCAAAGAGTGTGATGCTGGGCGCTACAGCTTTGACGGAATCGGCGCGTGCCGCCCGTGCTCTCCCGGCTTTGCCAACCCGCTCACAGGCCAGACCCAGTGCCAGCGCTGCCCGGAGGGAGAAGTCACCTACAACTTCGGAGAGTTGCAGTGCGAGCCTGAGCAGGATCGGCTCCTTTACGACCCGATCGAGTCGTGCTCGAAGTACGTCAACAACACTCTGATCGTGGGCGTGCAGCAGGCGGAGGTCTCATCGAACTTCACGATCAATCGCTGGTCTGCAACCTTCCAAGATACTCTGAACACCTACATGAATCGCTTCAAGTGCTTCTTCCAGATGAAATCTCTGCGGCTTGAAGATCTAGGGGCTGCTGTCAAGAATGGCTCGGTGCACTTTGCGTTCACGGACTCGGGTGTGTACGCCCAGTACAAGCATCGATACCAATCCAAGGCTGTTGCGACGGTGGTGCGCTACTACGACGGGCGCGCCTACAAGCGTCAAGGCGGCGTCATCTTTCGCCTGGCGAACAATCACTCGGAGATTTTCAACTTGTCGGATATCACGAAGGACAAGAATCTGACGGTCTGCCCTACGGACAGCGAGTCGTTTGCGGGCTGGAATGTGCAGCGTTACGAGTTCTTCAAGCAGGGCATCGACGTGAATGAGGTGTTTGGGCGAATCGTGTTCTCGGGAGGTCACAGCGAGTCGGTGCACATGGTGGCCAGTGGCGCATGCGACATCGGGTAAATGTTTTCTTCCTCCGTGTGCAACAACTGCTGCATGCCTTGCGACGCATGCTCAGCAACAGTCACACACACACACACACACACACACACACAGAGTCCTGGGCACAGCTGCGCAAGGCTGTGCCCAAGTAGCGGAAACGTGCACACTCTGTAGCACCTTACCATTTAAACATTGCTTGCAGGTTTGCGCGCACGTATTCCATTCGCGCCCTGATCAACACTGGACTGTACACCCCAGAGACCTTTACCATCATCAATGAGCAGTTCCATAGCGGCTTCAACCTGCAGTCATCTTCGTCTCTGTACTCAGAGTGGGCATTTTCAGTCATGAACGGCGTCCCGGAGGAGATTGCAAGTAATGCGATCATTCCTCTCTTGGGAATGCGAGAGTTTGACGCTGCTGCCAAGACGGTACATCCCTGCCTATGTTCAATTGTGCTGGGCACGCATGTGACGAAAACATCAAATATCTGGCCCATAGAAAGTACGGCTGTTTGTAGGCATGTACGGATGCATGTGTGCTTTTGTGACTGTGCACAGGGCCTGCATGCAGGCTTTGTTCCTCCCAGGAACTACGGTGCGGAGGAGAAGGTCTATTACGACCTGAATCTGATGGACCCAGAGACCCAGGCTTGCGCACCCGGACAAGAGCGCGACACCACAAAGCTGCTGACGCCCTGCAAAGAGTGTGATGCTGGGCGCTACAGCTTTGACGGAATCGGCGCGTGCCGCCCGTGCTCTCCCGGCTTTGCCAACCCGCTCACAGGCCAGACCCAGTGCCAGCGCTGCCCGGAGGGAGAAGTCACCTACAACTTCGGAGAGTTGCAGTGCGAGCCTGAGCAGGATCGGCTCCTTTACGACCCGATCGAGTCGTGCTCGAAGTACGTCAACAACACTCTGATCGTGGGCGTGCAGCAGGCGGAGGTCTCATCGAACTTCACGATCAATCGCTGGTCTGCAACCTTCCAAGATACTCTGAACACCTACATGAATCGCTTCAAGTGCTTCTTCCAGATGAAATCTATGCGGCTTGAAGATTTAGGGGCTGCTGTCAAGAATGGCTCGTTGCACTTTGCGTTCACGGACTCGGGTGTGTACGCCCAGTACAAGCATCGATACCAATCCAAGGCTGTTGCGACGGTGGTGCGCTACTACGACGGGCGCGCCTACAAGCGTCAAGGCGGCGTCATCTTTCGCCTGGCGAACAATCACCCGGAGATCTTCAACTTGTCGGATATCACGAAGGACAAGAATCTGACGGTCTGCCCTACGGACAGCGAGTCGTTTGCGGGCTGGAATGTGCAGCGTTACGAGTTCTTCAAGCAGGGCATCGACGTGAATGAGGTGTTTGGGCGAATCGTGTTCTCGGGAGGTCACAGCGAGTCGGTGCACATGGTGGCCAGTGGCGCATGCGACATCGGGTAAATGTTTTCTTCCTCCGTGTGCAACAACTGCTGCATGCCTTGCGACGCACGCTCAGCAACAGTCACACACACACACACACACACACACACACAGAGTCCTGAGCACAGCTGCGCAAGGCTGTGCCCAAGTAGCGGAAACGTGCACACTCTGTAGCACCTTACCATTTAAACATTGCTTGCAGGTTTGCGCGCACGTATTCCATTCGCGCCCTGATCAACACTGGACTGTACACCCCAGAGACCTTTACCATCATCAATGAGCAGTTCCATAGCGGCTTCAACCTGCAGTCATCTTCGTCTCTGTACTCAGAGTGGGCATTTTCAGTCATGAACGGCGTCCCGGAGGAGATTGCAAGTAATGCGATCATTCCTCTCTTGGGAATGCGAGAGTTCGACGCTGCTGCCAAGACGGTACATCCCTGCCTATGTTGACGCATCCTTCAGTTGTGCTGAGCACGCATGGGACATAAATATTCGACATCTAGCATATATAGTGCGGCTTTTTTCAATCTGGCACAAAGAAAGTAGGCATATACGCAGGCACGTGTGCTTTTGTGTCTGTGCACAGGGCCTGCATGCAGGCTTTGTTCCTCCCAGGAACTACGGTGCGGAGGAGAAGGTCTATTACGACCTGAATCTGATGGACCCAGAGACCCAGGCTTGCGCACCCGGACAAGAGCGCGACACCACAAAGCTGCTGACGCCCTGCAAAGAGTGTGATGCTGGGCGCTACAGCTTTGACGGAATCGGCGCGTGCCGCCCGTGCTCTCCCGGCTTTGCCAACCCGCTCACAGGCCAGACCCAGTGCCAGCGCTGCCCGGAGGGAGAAGTCACCTACAACTTCGGAGAGTTGCAGTGCGAGCCTGAGCAGGATCGGCTCCTTTACGACCCGATCGAGTCGTGCTCGAAGTACGTCAACAACACTCTGATCGTGGGCGTGCAGCAGGCGGAGGTCTCATCGAACTTCACGATCAATCGCTGGTCTGCAACCTTCCAAGATACTCTGAACACCTACATGAATCGCTTCAAGTGCTTCTTCCAGATGAAATCTCTGCGGCTTGAAGATCTAGGGGCTGCTGTCAAGAATGGCTCGGTGCACTTTGCGTTCACGGACTCGGGTGTGTACGCCCAGTACAAGCATCGATACCAATCCAAGGCTGTTGCGACGGTGGTGCGCTACTACGACGGGCGCGCCTACAAGCGACAAGGCGGCGTCATCTTTCGCCTGGCGAACAATCACTCGGAGATCTTCAACTTGTCGGATATCACGAAGGACAAGAATCTGACGGTCTGCCCTACGGACAGCGAGTCGTTTGCGGGCTGGAATGTGCAGCGTTACGAGTTCTTCAAGCAGGGCATCGACGTGAATGAGGTGTTTGGGCGAATCGTGTTCTCGGGAGGTCACAGCGAGTCGGTGCACATGGTGGCCAGTGGCGCATGCGACATCGGGTAAATGTTTTCTTCCTCCGTGTGCAACAACTGCTGCATGCCTTGCGACGCATGCTCAGCAACAGTCACACACACACACACACACACACACACACAGAGTCCTGGGCACAGCTGCGCAAGGCTGTGCCCAAGTAGCGGAAACGTGCACACTCTGTAGTACCTTACCATTTAAACATTGCTTGCAGGTTTGCGCGCACGTATTCCATTCGCGCCCTGATCAACACTGGACTGTACACCCCAGAGACCTTTACCATCATCAATGAGCAGTTCCATAGCGGCTTCAACCTGCAGTCATCTTCGTCTCTGTACTCAGAGTGGGCATTTTCAGTCATGAACGGCGTCCCGGATGAGATTGCAAGTAATGCGATCATTCCTCTCTTGGGAATGCGAGAGTTTGACGCTGCTGCCAAGACGGTACATCCCTGCCTATGTTCAATTGTGCTGGGCACGCATGTGACGAAAACATCAAATATCTGGCCCATAGAAAGTACGGCTGTTTGTAGGCATGTACGGATGCATGTGTGCTTTTGTGACTGTGCACAGGGCCTGCATGCAGGCTTTGTTCCTCCCAGGAACTACGGTGCGGAGGAGAAGGTCTATTACGACCTGAATCTGATGGACCCAGAGACCCAGGCTTGCGCACCCGGACAAGAGCGCGACACCACAAAGCTGCTGACGCCCTGCAAAGAGTGTGATGCTGGGCGCTACAGCTTTGACGGAATCGGCGCGTGCCGCCCGTGCTCTCCCGGCTTTGCCAACCCGCTCACAGGCCAGACCCAGTGCCAGCGCTGCCCGGAGGGAGAAGTCACCTACAACTTCGGAGAGTTGCAGTGCGAGCCTGAGCAGGATCGGCTCCTTTACGACCCGATCGAGTCGTGCTCGAAGTACGTCAACAACACTCTGATCGTGGGCGTGCAGCAGGCGGAGGTCTCATCGAACTTCACGATCAATCGCTGGTCTGCAACCTTCCAAGATACTCTGAACACCTACATGAATCGCTTCAAGTGCTTCTTCCAGATGAAATCTCTGCGGCTTGAAGATCTAGGGGCTGCTGTCAAGAATGGCTCGGTGCACTTTGCGTTCACGGACTCGGGTGTGTACGCCCAGTACAAGCATCGATACCAATCCAAGGCTGTTGCGACGGTGGTGCGCTACTACGACGGGCGCGCCTACAAGCGACAAGGCGGCGTCATCTTTCGCCTGGCGAACAATCACTCGGAGATCTTCAACTTGTCGGATATCACGAAGGACAAGAATCTGACGGTCTGCCCTACGGACAGCGAGTCGTTTGCGGGCTGGAATGTGCAGCGTTACGAGTTCTTCAAGCAGGGCATCGACGTGAATGAGGTGTTTGGGCGAATCGTGTTCTCGGGAGGTCACAGCGAGTCGGTGCACATGGTGGCCAGTGGCGCATGCGACATCGGGTAGATGTTTTCTTTCTCTTACGTGCGCAACAACTGCTGCCTGCCTTGCGACGCATGCTCATGAATACTCTTACTCACATACTAATACCGAATCTTGCATTCTCCATAGTTTACGTATATTCAGAGACACTGACACATTAACATTCCTTGATTAGCAGGATTCTTTTTGCCGCCAAGCATTTTACCTTTCCAACACGCATACATGTTGCTTGCAGGTTTGCGCGCACATACTCCATTCGCAACCTCATCAACTCTGGACTGTACACCCCAGAGACCTTTACCATCATCAATGAGCAGTTCCATAACGGTTTCAACCTGCAGTCATCTTCGTCTCTGTACTCAGAGTGGGCATTTTCAGTCATGAACGGCGTCCCGGAGGAGATTGCAACTAATGCGATCATTCCTCTCTTGGGAATGCGAGAGTTTGATATTGCTGCCAAGACGGTACATTTATGCTGCGCAGTTTTTGTAGTTTTTGTAGACGTATGAAAAGTCTGTCTTTGAATGCGGGAAGTGAATTTATTGTGTTGGTCTAAGTAACGCTCTGCCTTCCTGTCGACGTTTTTAAGAATGGCTTTGTGTGTAAAGTATGTGACATCTTGAAGTATGCTTTGGTTGTGCTCCTCTGCTAGGGCCTGCATGCAGGCTTTGTTCCTGTCAGGGACTATTCAGCGGAGTTCAACGTTGGCTTCCAATTGAACCTCATGGACCCTGTCTCAGGCATTTGTGCGCCGGGGTCTCAGCGGGACTATTCGCAGCCATTGAAGCCTTGTGTCGCATGTCCGGCTGGTCGAGAAGGCCGGGACGGCTTGGAATGCATCGCTTGTGCTCCAGGGTTTTATGGTGACGAGCAAGGCCTTGCTGAATGCAAACGTTGTCCTCCCAGTTTCACGTCGCGCTCTTATGGTGAAACTAAGTGCATCGAGATGAAAGACACTCTCAAATACAAACCGATCGAAGAATGCGCAGAATTCGATGATAAGACTCTCACAATTGGAGTGGTGTGGGAAGCTAGCCTTGAACTGGCGATATCACGCTGGCAGGTAAAAAGCTTCATCCCCCCCCCCCTCTTTTTTTTCGTATAAAGTGGTGACCAAGTATACAAACCTACATGATCTTTGTTGTTGTGTGTGTTTGTATTTGCGCAGCCGACGTTCGAAGGAGTGCTTAATGAGTACTTCAATCGTTATCAGTGCTTCTTCAAAATGGTGCCACTTTCATTTGAGGAAACAGACCCAGCAGTCAAAAATAAGCAGGTGGACTTTTTGTTCGCCAACTCTGGAACGTACGTCAAGTATTCACACTCGGACGGCCTTAGGGTACTGTCATCGGTCCTTCGGATCTTCAATGGGATCATGTCTCCTTACTATGGAGGAGTGATCTTCCAGCGCGCGGATCCAAATGCCACCGAGATCGTGTCGCTGCAGCAGTTAGCTGCGATGAAGCCCAAACTAAATGCCTGCCCGCCCTCCGAGGATTCCTTCGCTGGCTGGGAGGTGCAGAAGTACGAGTTCTTCAAACTGGGGCTGAAAGCGGAGGACGTTTTCAGCAAGATCGTGTTTTCAGGCAGTCATGATAAATCTGCCGAGATGGTGTTTGATGGTACGTGCGATGTCGGCATGGTCCGCACGGAGACTTTGGAACGACTGGTGCGAACCGGTGTTTACAAGGCTGAGGACTTCTCTATCATCAACGCGCAGACCTACGATGACTTCTTCCAACTGATTTCTACCGACCTTTACCCAGAATGGCCATTAGCGGCGCTTCCGCATGTGCCCAAACCGATTACGGATGTCGTTTCGACCCCTCTGCTTGCCTTGCGAGAATGGGACGAAGCTTCTATCAAGGGCGCGCATGCGGGCTTCACTACCTCCTTTTTGTACGATACCGTGGAGGAGTTGCGGTATCAGCTCGCGTTGGAGGAAGATGCAACGTGTGGGCCGGGTGCTTACCGTGACTTTTCCACCGCGCTGCAGCGTTGCGAGAAGTGTGCCCCCGGAGCCATCAGCGCCAAAGGACTTGGCCTGTGTGTACCGTGCCCGCAAGGTTGGGTCTCACCAGAGGCAGGCGGTTCTGAGTGTCTGGCCTGTCCCTTTGGTTTCTACACCGAGGGTCATGGCTCCTCAGAGTGTATCGAGTATTCCGTCACGTTGTCCCTTAGCTCAGGTGCGCAGTATGCGGTATGGGCGATTGTGGCAACGCTGGGCCTGTTCTGCCTCATGGTGTTTGTGATGGTCATCGTGCACCGCAACACCAAACTTATGAAGGCATCCTCGGTGACTTTCAACCTGGTTCTTATCATGGCATGTTTGGTGGTTGTGGTGGGGACGGGGCTCTTCACCGTTCTGCCCGAACCCAACAACTGGCTTTGTTCCTTGCGCTGGTGGGTCCCTTGCATCGCATCCAGTACGGTGTTTGGTACCCTGTTCTCCAAGACATACCGGCTCTACTCCATCTTTCGCATCTTTGAAGCCAAGCAGAAGATTCCTCAAGCGATCCGGTTCAAGGACACAAGGGTGGCAGCGATGGTGGGCGGGTAAATTCCACAAATTCCACAACCTCTGCTTTTCATGTGGCCTTTCCTAGCGCTTGTCTAGATGTTTGTCTTGGTATATGACAAATAGATTGCCCAGCCTTGCGATGTCTAGCAGTCTGCCAACTAACTCTGGTTTCGTTTGTCTTGTATATAGATTTGTGGCAGCCACTACTTTGATTCTGATCATCTTCTTTGCGGTGGAACCACCCTTCTACCAAAAGCTTCAGCTTCAGACTGAAGGCCAGGACTTCTACACCTACGTGCATGCTTGCGATATCAGCAAGGTGTTTGTGCCGCTCATCTTCGTGCTTTACGTCATCCTTCTGTCTGGTCAAAGCTGGCTTGCCTTTCGCGTAAGAAAGCTGCCAACGGTCTTTAACGAATCGCAGCTGATTGCCTGGTTGCTCTACAACACGGTGTTCGTGGGCATCATCGGGGTCATGGTCGACTTCATGCTGGACGAGAGAGAAATCACAGCAAAGATGATGGTTCGGTCGGTCGCGCTGCTGCTTGGAGCTATCACCCCTGTGTTCGTGCTCTACGTTCCCAAGCTTCTCGAGATCTACCGCGACCAGATGAACAATTCCAAGTACTCGAGCAAGGAGGCTACTAGCGATCGCACGACGACTGGTGGCGGGACTCACGTGGGCGGCGTTCCCGGCTCACGTGTCATCCCACTAGCACACCCCTCCGGACACGGGAACTCCTCTGTTCCCGACTCTCACAACAAGACTGGTAACAAAAGAGCCTGCATCAAAATATGTCTATTAGTGGATCTAGTTTGTTTTCTGGTTACATACGGGATCGCTTCTGTTTCTTTGCTGTACTAGCTACTCGCCCACAAAAGTCTAACAAGGCAAACAGCGCGGTGTCCGCCTTGTCGGGACTGAGCGATGCTGGGGATGAAGAATTGTATGAAAATTTCCAGGTACTTGCGCCTCACCTGATTTCACGTCTCCATTTTCATTTCGAAGCCAGCAACAATAAATGAAAAATAGATAAATAAAGTAATTAAGAGCGCAGACATTTGAATAGTAAATTGATTTGTTTATTCATGCATGGTTATTTTGCATATGTATTGTATACAATGTATTTATTTATCTTATGGATGTGTCTGTATTGTGTAGTTTGACATTGTGCCAGACTCCGATATTGCAGGAGACGAAAATTACGCCTACAAATCGGAGGATTTTGAGCTCAAGGGAAGGGAAGCAATGGACTTCCGGACTACCCATCGAGACATCTCTCCCGATGTTCTACAACAAGGTAATGTAGCCGAGTCCAGGGGCACCACCAGCACTGCTTCCTCTCAACCGACGAAATCCTTCCGTAATACAAAGTATCGCTCACGCTCGGTGGAGATGCCAAACCCTGCGAATCAACATTTACAGATGCAATCGCGCACTCACCGCCATACCCAGTCTAGCATCCCAGCTGAAGGTGCTATGACAGGAACGCCTCTTGGGCCAACTCCCACCATTCACCCACCTCCAGCTGGTACTTCGAGCGCAGCTGGTACTTCGAGCGCAGCTGGATTGCCTACCCTAGAATTCGGCGATGGTAACAGCGACCCATATTAATAGTATGACCATTCCTAGCAAATATTTGTGTGTTATCAATCGTTGCTGTTGTTCCGGTGGTGGTGGTTGCTATACATCTTGCGACGGCTTTTTCACCATACTTCACTATGTGCCGCTCAACTTGGAAAGAAGTTGTGTGTATTAATTGTAACTTTGTGCAACTCATAAGTGTTGATGTACAAATAAGGAAGGCGTGCATTTACACTTGGTGTACATGTTTACGTGTGTGCAGGCATGGCTCGTGACGGTCACCGAGTGGTTTCTGTAAACGAAGTGCGTTCGAGATCCTGGGACGGGGATAATCTGGACGTAGTCTAAGCTCGCTGCTTCATGGAGCAAGTTCAAGACTAGCTCAAAGGAATAATATGTTCCTAGGCGCCTTGAAGCCTGGAGAAAGGCAACTTGGGTCTTAACTGGCGCTTCTCACAAATAGATTGACAGCGGCTTGTTACTCATATTTCGTACCGAGAATTCCATGTAAATTACACATACATGCTGTAATTCATGCATAGCCAAATGCTTTGACAAATGCAAAGTGTGAACAATTAGGTGTAAATAATCCAAATATTTTATAATATATAAGTATTATGGTATATTTCATGATTGTGCTTTCTAAACATAGTCGCCTCTTAGCTATTTATTTCATCTACTGTATTTCATTTGTGAATGTATTAGCGCCAGTGTCAAGTATGCAACATTATATCCTGTTTAATATTTCTAAACTTATCCAACTTCGAACCGTTGTAATGTTCTCAGTTTACATAGCAATATACTCAAAAAATGTAATATTCTCAGTTTACATAGCAATAAGCTCAAAAAATAAGTCAAATAAACAGTGTTGGGCAAGCCGAGTCTTTGCTGTTGCAAAACGCTCAGAATTCTTCCGAGCGTTGTCAAAATGTTTAAGCGTAATAAAATTTTCTATCATTGCTGTCATTTCCGCCTCTGTTTCTCCGTTTCTTTCAATCGCTTGTAGACAGCCTGTTCGGGTAGGAGGTCGCTTGGGCCAGGGTGGACGGGCGAAAGTCGTAGCTGACAGTAGCCAGTAGTCGATCGCCCACCTGTAGCGGTGTGTCGAAGAGATGGAACTCCGTTTCGTAGACGATCTGCTTCGCCTTGGGCTTCAAAGGCATTTAGTCAGTCGGCTTGATTCTCTGGGCGTCATCGGCCGATAGACAAGTTGATCTGTGCCGCCACTTCGTTGGCGAAGAGTAGGTTCATGCCATCGGGAAGATGAGTTGACACGTAAATAGTGATCGCATGAAGTGGTGACGTCGGGTTGGCCGATGCAAAAAGTTCGATGCCGTCAGTAAGATTCCCGTCAATGCCGACTGATGAACGCGGCTCCACGGGGGGGCACGGTGACCGGACGATGAAGCCATGGTATTTTACCCACGCGAGGTGGGCCACACCCTTGCAGTTACACGCGGACTCTGAGTCCAAGACGCATGTGGTTTTGCCGATGCGTGCGAGGTCAAGAGGTCATTTATGTAGTGATCCAGACGCTTCCGTTGACCACTGTCGGGATAGCGCGTGACAAAGAGATCAAGACGGTTTGTAAAGGTAGGCACTAAAAAGCAAATACTAGTAGCGGACGTATTAATCAAACACGTGCATAAGGACCAATTTGAATACTTAGTCAGTAAGTTTATGGTTAAGTTAGAGGGATGAGTAATTTTCAAACGAAAATTCGCAAATTTTCGCTAAGTTCACTCACCATGTTATTAATATGTGGTGTGAATTTCTTTTTCCTTTGAAAGTCTCTGTCGACACCACCTCATGCAGATTGTACGACTGAGTGATCGGTTTGGCTTCGACCAGTTGACTTAAACTCAATCGGCCACACCGGCAAGAGCGGGACTTGGTTACACTTAAAGGTCGGAGCCGGGACCGGCCAGGAGTCAACGCAGTTGATTGCTTCGCATGGATCGCACCCCGATCATCATGGCGACCTCATGAATTTTTCGGCAGTTCGCAGGGGCCGCATCGGAGTCATTTCATTATCGAAGTCCCATTCTATTTTGAGTAATCGTATTTTATTTAATAACCAAATGCTTACTATGATTCAGAAATCGTGAAAGATCAAAGGACCGATCGTTCGACCCTCGCTCCTTTTCTTGCTAGTCGGAAGATAATCGTTTGCCTTTTGTGAGAAACATATTGTATGTTGCTGTGCACGCTTCCAAGAAGCGGTTTCAGTGGTATTCCACCACAGTCTGAGATAAACTGGCAATCGTATGCCGCCATTGCCAGGTGACCGTAATTGCCTAGTAATTGGGACTAGTCTGAGGCAGTATATAAGGAATTTGCGACTAGTCTGAGGCTATTGCTACCGTAACGCGAGCAGACTATAAATCTGAGTCAGTATTAATAGTATAAGGAATTTGGCCGGGTCGAGTTGGCCAGGCCCGGCTGGCATGAACTTTGAAGGAGTTATCACGTTTGTAAGTACGCCCGGCGCCGTAATAATTCAAGTGTTACCAACCGTGAGCAGTGACATGGCGGACTCGGACCGTAGGCTGAGATGTATTAATACCGATTTAATCGGTCAGTTTACGATCGAGATGCTCATGATGAGCGGCGAGTAGAGTAACTCTGGATTTTCAACTATTTGTGAAATTTTACTTGCACGGTCGCGTGTTGCCCCGATTTATTTTATTAATATTAATATGTTAAGTCGTAATCGATTCACTCTATCTACTAATAACTTCAATAGTAGTATGATCGAGCGTTCAACACTATTGACATTGACCTAAGGCCCGGGGAGCGTTGACATATGTAGTTAGCTGCCCATCAAAAGTCTAATAAGTCATGACCGCGAAGTTTTCACTTAATTTCAATGTACGATTTAATTATTTAAGCCAGTGACTACTTTGAATATTACATAAAAGAAAATAAATTTAGGTATGATGGTTCCTGCGTAGTAAGCATTCTTGCATCTAACCAGTAACTTTTTACCTACTACGGTCCTCCGGCCCGAATTTTTTTGGGTAAAACTGAGGGGGTTGTCAGCGTGCTTAACGCTAATCCCTTTTTTCAAACCACATTGGGGTTGAGAGGAGGACCTGCTCCGTTTTTCTGTCTGTTCGCTGTCCACCTCAAGTTGCTTTTTTTTCACTGTTTTTTTGTGCATAGGGGCACCTAACGTTTACTTCTAACCATGATGCGTAATTCACGTTCAAGAAACCCAGTAGAAACCAAAATTGGCACCCTGGACCGTAGGCTGGGGAAAATACGATGACTCTTTCTGTGAAGGGTTGATCATTCCTGGTGACCGTCTGGCAAGGCCTAGCAAAATTCCGAAGACATTGTAAACGCGATCGAGATAGCAGTAAAAGAAAAGGGAAAGCAGCCGACCCTTGCGCGGCTTGCAATGGCTCACCTGAAAGTGCAGCTGAGAAAGACTTTGCAACGAGACAAGCTCAGAGTCTAAAAAAGTGTTACTAGTTTAACTCATCTAGCCTCGTTACCCCGAGGCAGTGTTAGGCAGTGGCGTAGGGTAGTTTTCGATGCTCTGTTTTCTAAGTTGAAAGGGTGGGCACCCTCCGATAAAGCTAGTTGGTCCATTAGACAGCATTTTCCTGTTCCGTCTAACCTGCCCTCCTTCAAGCAAGCATTAACACCCCCATCTGCTCTTGCACATAGCATAGATATTACGCACGACACAGCTCATCGTTTTGGCATCCATATCCTGGATGCAGATGCTTTCGGTAAATTATTACTGGAAGCAGATGCATCCATGGCATTTAGATGGCACAAAACACACAAAGCACAACAACTAAGATTCGGAGAAAAGAGAGAACTCACAGAGAGAGAGAGAGAGAGCAACATTTACACGAAAACACCCAGGTCAGGAGGTCCCCACACACACACAAACATACGACATGGTGTGAAACTTGTCCTCACGCAACATTCAGACAGAAACAGCAGAAGATATTGCACAGGACCAAGAAGAGGGGGCACAACACACACACTACATTGTGAGGGTAGAGGCAGATGTGGGGTGGAGGGTAGCCAAGTACGTGAGAGAGCATAGCAAACCAGAGAAACAGGCAGAGAAAGTCATGGTAGTTTGGGAGGGGGCAGTAGGGAGAGAGCTCACAGCAGAGTCGACATTCATGGCAGTGCCTGCCCGCCTTGTGAATGTTTATGAAGATGAGCCTGACAAGGCTCCCAAGCCTACGGTGGGCATGGAAACGTGCCCCTTGGGAGTCCGACTCAGATGATGACGAAGAAGAGAAGGACGCTTTCTCTCTTTATCGTCATCGGATCCTCTTCCCTTTTTCTATGCATATTACACATGCAAAGAAAAAGGGGGGAGGCTTGTCAAAGCGAGAGGTGAGAAGTTTACCACAGACAGTGAGACTGAGAGTTTGCGGTGAGGGCGTATGAGAGAGCCTTCAGCCTCGGAGAGCAAGGGGAGCAAATTCACACACACGACACTGCTGCATATTAAGCATAAGTGCATCGAAAATGTGGTTTCAGGGGGAAGAGGCACCAGAACAAGAAGAAGAATCAAGCGATGACGACGAGCCACCTGTGGCTCCTCGTCTTCGTGTTGAATCTTCTTCTTCTTCTGCTGCTGCTGCTGCACAGCCTGCCTCACCACATCCCCCTCCTTCCCGAGTCCCCTGCCAGCCTCTGCCGCTCCACCCCAGTCCCCACTCCCCCCCACCGAACCCAACACACCCGGACCACCTAATCACAATAAAGAGTGGTTGTCTCCTCTTGCAGTAACTTCAAGTTGCGACACGCTCGCACAGCCCTGCAACACCCCCTGCTCCTTCCTAATGGTAACCACTCCGACTCAGATTAGGAATATACAGTGCGTAATAAACACATAGTGTAGTTGTTATACATACTTACACACTGGCACCAGTTGCTATGTTAATAAAATAATATTACCGGCAGCTTATTCAGCATGTGCGTGTCACTGAACTTTAGCAAGCTTAAAACCGGTATTGAAACATACTATTCATAGTGCATCATGCGGTCACACATTCGTAAAAAAAAGTCACAGTGCTATTAATCAAAAACAATGCATGTAGTTGTTATACATACTCACACAACACTTACTATATTTATGAAATAATATTACCAGCAGCTTGTCCAGCATGTGCGTGAACTTTAGCAAGCTTAAAACCGGTATTGAAACATAATATTCATAGTGCATCATGCGGTCACACATTCGTAAAAAAAAAGTCACAGTATTAATATTATAATAATAACTAATACTGCACGGCCGGACGATATTAATAGCAAATATTACTGTATTAATGTAATTCAGAAAGAGAGCACATGAATTTAATGATTTAACTCCTCTAGGATTGCTTCCGGACGCTGCACTACAAAGTCCCACGTCTCGCCTGGCTCCCGGCGGTCGTTAGTGCAAGTTTTCTCCATGTGGCGCAACATGCGGCCTTGTTGAATGAATTTCTGACCGCACCAAGAGCACACAAACTTCTTGTCCCGCACCACCACTCCCTTCTATACCAGCAGGCGGGCGACGCACTGCTTAGTCATCATCTCCAACAAAAACTGAGTGCGTCGGCTATTGAAAAAGTTTTGGCCGTTATGATTATTTCTCTGTTCTAAAGACTGACACGAGGCCCAATAAATGGACCTATGCCTACAGAGACACTCTGACGTATGACAGCAACACCAATGTATGTATGGAGTAATAAAATTGTTCAAATAAGTCGGCACCCGCATAACATCCTGCCACTTCACGTCACGGAGTCCACCCCCGATGTTAATGTCACGCACAGGCTGTTTCGTTTTCGAGTCTCGTACGATTGCTTCGGGATGATGCGTTTTGATGTTCTTACCTCTAACGTACCATTTCCCCGTCTCTACCTTGTGGTGCAGGGCTGCGCACTTGTTTCTGTTAAAAGGCGGAAAATCAAGACTGAAAACTCTTGCCATTCCCACGCCTGCTGGTCCGAAAAGCAAGTGTCTGGGTTGTTTAGAATAAGCCACTGGCAATGCCAGGCGTTCCAGAAAGCTTTAATTCTATCCCACCTGCCTATCTTCATCAAGGGCGCAAAGTCCACCTTGCCCTCTAAAACCTGATTGAACAGGCGACGTAAGACTACTCCCTGTTCGTGTCCTTTGAATTCAAAAGTCTTAGCGCCGCTTTCCCCTTAGTGATGATGATATTGACCCCGAAAACCCAACAGAATGCAGTATATGATCAAGGCGCAACGCTCTGTCCTCAGGTCGTTTCGGGGCATCCTCTTGCCCCTCGAAAGGCCAAAACACTTGACATTCCCCCTCCATTATCTCCTTAAGCAACTTTCCAAAGAAGCGTCCATGTACACGTAACATGGTGTGCAACAAGTCAGGTATGATGTCCGCAACTTCAACAAACCAAAATAAGGACTCCTCCTTTCTCCTACCATCTTGATCATCGTCGTTCCTGTAGCGTGTCATGGGCCACCTCTTCCTGAGGTTGCCTCTCTCATTCTTCGTACACTTGCAATAAAGACAAAAGTATGTGCTGCCTGCGTCCTTATGTCCAGAGAATTGTAAATTCCAGGACATGTCCCCTATCTGTAGAAATCTAACAGGAACTTTCTTGTTCAAGGAAGGGCTATGCCAGCCCGAGAGGGTCAAGGCAGCCATGTCCTTCAAGGTGGGCATGAGTCTTTCTTCTAAGTCATCGTATTTCTCTGGAACTTTGCACTGAGCAAGAGTAAATAGACCGGCAGCAGAGGTGGGGGACGGGAATAGGTCTAGAAAAGTACCTCCTGCATCTACACCTATCAATTTCAAAGCTATAGTCACTATTTGGTGTGTACTACCTACCTTAGCTCCATCACCTGCTACCGCTATCCTTAGCTCAGCTATCTTACTAGCTTCACCTAACTTACTAGCCAAATAAGTCTTATCTGCACTTGCTAAAACCTTGCCTAAATCTGCTGTTACACACTTGTTGTCACTACTAAGCCTTAACTTGTATGCCTCTTGTGCTTCTGGCTCTAACTCATTCCTTCTCCTATTCTTGAGCATGCTGCCTTTTATGCGTGGATGCTTGCTAACAGCTAACAATTCTGTCACTTCTTTCTCACTAGCATTACGTTGCATCATATACAATAACACTCTGTCTACTGTCTGCCTAATTTCCTCAGCTGTGGGCTCGTCTCTCTCTACAAAGCTATCAATGCGCTCCCAAACTCTTTCATCGCCTCCTTCTCTACCTTTCTAAACCTACTGTGTGTCTCTGCCTGAAACCTAAGCTCCTGTATAACTGTCTTCTTTTCTTGCCTCTTACCTTTCTCGTTTTTCTTTTCCCTAACCTCTGGTGTTGCAAGTGTAAAGTAGTCTTTGTGGTCTCTCTTGTGCTGTGTGTATCTGTCTACCGTCTGGTGATGTGAATGTGTTGACTATTCTATGGTGTTGCGGCCGGCACTCCTAATCTATCTTTCTCTATATCTACACTCTCCTCCCTCTCTGTCTCTCCTAGTAGTAGTAGTAGTAGTAGTGGTTGTGTGTGTGTTGTGTGTGTGTGTGTGTGTATGTATGTGTGTGTGTGTGTTGTGAGTTGTGTGTGTGTGTTGTGTGTGTGTGTGTGTTGTTGTGTGTGTGTGTGTGTGTGTGTGTTGTGTGTATGTGTTGTGTTGTGTGTGTGTGTGTCTGTGTTGTGTGTGTGTGTGTGTGTTGTATGTGTGTGTTGTGTGTGTGTGTGCTGTGTGTGTGTTGTGTTGTGTGTGTATGCGTGCGTGCGTTTGTGTGTGTGTGTGTTGTGTGTGTGTGTGGTGTGTGTGTGTGCTGTGTGTGTGTGTGTGCGTGCGTGTGTGTGTGTGTCTCTGTGTCTGTGTCTGTGTCTGTGTCTGTGTCTGTGTCTGTGTCTGTGTGTCTGTGTGTGTGTCTGTGTGTGTCGAGTTTTTCCTTTTTTTCTAACGGTAGCAAATCTGATGCCTATTTTGCATCGATGGATGCAATAAAATGGGGAATCAAGACCAGCGAGGCCAGAAATAAAACAATTTTAAAATTTGAAAAAGCTGCCCTTATTTTGTTTGTGTCAGTGTGGAAAGCTTCGCCTTGAGGATCTCTTGAGAGGGAGTTTGCTAGCCAGGCTGTGGGCTGCGCTGGCGACTCACTCCATAGGTGCGACCTTCGGCAGGATGAAGAGGATGAGGGCACTTGCAGTGATGCTGTCTGCAACTGTAAGCGCGGCACAAACAGACTCTGGGGCTTCTGCTCCCTCACAGTTCGATGGAGCCCACCTCTCACACCGTACGTCAATACACTAACATTATAGTTGAGACATGTAGAAAAATCACATCTTCTTCCCAGTGGCAACAAAAATCATCAACGTCAACATCGTGAACATCGTCATCATCGTCACCGTTGTCATCATATCATTATTACCATCACCATTTTTCCTTCCTTCCTTTCCTCCTTCTTCCCTCTTCCCTCTTCCTTCTTCCTTCCTTCTTCCTTCCCTCTTCCTTCCTTCTTCCTTCCTTCTTCTTTCTTCCTTCCTTCCTTTCTTCCTTCCCTCTTCCCTCTTCCCTCTTCCCTCTTCCTTCTTCCTTCCTTCTTCCTTCCTTCTTCCTTCCTTCTTCCTTCTTCCTTCTTTTTT
>WBZZ01006048.1:62500-65000 GCA_019918135.1 Paulinella micropora
GCCCCTCGTCCCTATTAGTAACGATCCGAATTTCCCAATGGTGCCCAACGGAGCCGTGCTGACTAGCAGCGCTAGTGGCAACAAAGGGCAGAGCAGCAACTACAACTACGAGGGTTCGTGTGGCTTAGTGAGTTGCACAGGGCTGTTTCCGCCCGCCATCAACGTGGTGCAGATTGGCATGACGGTGCCGTGCGCAGTTGGCTCGAGCTCTTCCTTGCCGCCCTGCTCCCCGCTGCTGTGCTGCACCCCCATGGCCACTTGCGACCCGCAAGCTTGTGGCCCCGCCTCCATCCCCATTGGGAACCGTGACACCTACTGTCGCAATCCTTGGTGCGAATACGAGGAGTGCTGTGTCAGCCTGCCTACCTGCCAAGCCAGCTCCTGTCCAATGGGCACCGAGCTGAAAGCGGAGGGCGCGCGCTGCAGTGGTATCCCGGCCGGTCAGGCCAACGATGTGGCCAAAAAGGCCGCGAAAGTCGGCATTTCTTACACCTCCGGCGCGGCCATTTTCCCGCCGGGGTTTACCCCGCCCCGGACGGAGTCGGGCGGGTTGGTGAACCCGTGCTCTTTGGAGGACTGTTGTGTGCGTGTGCCCACTTGCGGCGAGCAGCGGTGCCCACCCGACATGGTGCAAACCAAGCCGTCCAACTACCGCTGCGCCAGCAACAAAGGTACATTACATGACATACATACATACATACATACGTGCATACACACATACATACATACATACATACATACATACATGCATGCATGCATGCATACATATAACATACATACATACATACGCACATATATACATATATACATATATACATACATTACATACATTACATACATTACATACATTACATACATTAAATACATTACATACATTACATACATACATACATACATACATACATACATACAGACAGACAGACATACATACATACATACATACATACATACACATGTACATACATACACACATCTACACATACATACATACAGACATACATACATACATACATACATGCATACCTACATACATACATACATACCTACATACATGCATACCTACATACCTAACATACATACATACATACATACATAATACATACATACATACATACATACATACATGCATACATGCATGCATGCATACATGCATGCATACATACATACATACATACATACATACATACATAGGCTACATACATACATACATACATACATACATACATACATACATACACACCTAGGCTGTAGTCTGAACGAGTGTTGTGCTCCAATCCCCTTCACATACATACATACATACATACATACATACATACATACATGGGCTACATACATGCATAGGCTACATACATACCTACCTACACACCTAGGCTGTAGTCTGGAGGAGTGTTGTGCTCCGATCCCCTGCTATACATAGGCCGCATACATACATATGCTACATACAAACATAGGCTACATACATACCTACCTACACACCTAGGCTGTAGTCTGAAGGAGTGTTATGCTCAGATCCCCTGCTATACATAGACCGCATACATACATATGCTACATACAAACATAAGCTACATACATACCTACCTACACACCTAGGCTGTAGTCTGAACGAGTGTTTGTGCTCCGATCCCCTTCACATACACATTACGTACATACATAGGCTACATACATACATAGGCTACATACAAACATAGGCTACATACATACACACCTACACGCGTAGGCATTCTGAACGAGTGTTGTGTGATCCCCTTCACATACGTACACACATACATACATAGGCTTCATACTTACATAGGTTACATACATGCACACCTACATACCTAGGCTGTAGTCTGAACGAGCGTTGTGCTCCGATCCCCTTCACATACACAGGCTACATACATACATAGGCTACATAGGCTGCATACATACAAGCATAGGCTACATACATACATACATACATACATACATACATACATACATAGGCTTCATACTTACGTAGGTTACATACATACACACCTACATACCTAGGCTGTAGTCTGAAGGAGTGTTGTGCTCCGATCCCCTTCACATACATAGGCTACATACATACATAAGCTACATAGGCTAGATACATACAAGCATAAGCTACATACATACATACATACATACATACATACATACATACATATACATACATACATATGCATACATGCATACATACATACATGCATACATACACACCTAGGCTGTAGTCTGAACGAGTGTTGTGCTCCTATCCCCTTCACATACATAGGCTACATACATACATAGGCTACATAAGCTACATACATACAAGCACATACATACAAACATACATACATACATACAAGCATAGGCTACATACATACATACATACATACACACCTAGGCTGTATTCTGAACGAGTGTTGTGCTCCGATCCCTTTCACATACATAGGCTACATACATACATAGGCTACATAGGCTACATACATACAAGCATAGGCTACACATACATACATACATACATACATACATACATACA
>WBZZ01006048.1:72500-77500 GCA_019918135.1 Paulinella micropora
TATGTATGTATGTATGTATGTATGTATGAGCTTGGGTATGTATGTATGTATGTATGTATGACATGACATGACGTGACGTGACATAACATAACATAACGTAACGTAACGTAACGTAACGTAACTTAACGTAATATACATGACACAACATATAACATACATACATACATGCATACATACAGTACATACATACATACATGCATACATACATACAGTATGTATGTATGCATGTATGTATGTATGTATGTATCTGTAATGTATGTATGTATTTATGTATGTATGTATGTATGCATGTATGCATGTATGTCATGTATGTCATATATGTATGCAATGTATCTAAGGTAATGTAATGTATGTATGTATGTATGTATGTATGCATGTATGCATGTATGTCATGTATGTCATATATGTACGCAATGTATCTAAGGTAATGTAATGTATTTATGTATGTATGTATGTATGTATGCATGTATGCATGTATGTATGTATGTACGTATGTATGTATGTATGTATGTGTGTGTGCATACATCACATACATACATACATACATATATACATACATACATACATACATAGACATACATAGACATACATAGACACATGTAGACATACGTACAGACATACATACAGACATACATACATACATATGTAATGTGTGTATGCATGCATGCATGTCTTTAGGTCTGGAACAAAACAAGCAGAACGAGGCGCCTTCATGTTATGTTATGTTATGTCATGTTATGTCATGTTTATGCCATGTTATGTTATGTTATGTTATGTTATGTTATGTTATTTTATGTTATGTTATGTTATGTCATGTCATGTCATGTCATGTCACGTCATGTCATATCATGTCATGTCATATCATCTCATGTCATGTCATATCATGTCATGTTATGTTTATGTATGTCTGCACGTCTTAGGGCTGGAGCAGAACAAGGCGCCCTTGAGCGCCGCGGAAAAAGCCAGCTTCTACAACGAAAATGGTGTCTTAACTCAGCTGTACGGGGCGATGGGCAATTACCGTATCCCTCAAGAGTGCGTCCTGGAGGTCCATCGCATCGTGTTTTTTTTTTTTTTTTTTTTTTTTTTTTTTTTTTTTTTTTTTAATGTCTTTTTCTCGATCGATGTTTGAGATACGAGAAACTAAACTCGTGCTTCGAAAGAATCTATCTTATCTATGTAATCTATGTAATCTAATCTATCTTCCTATCTATCTACCTACCTATCTATCTATCTATCTATCTATCTATCTATCTATCTATCTATATATCTATCTATCTATCTAATACACATACACATACGCATACAAATACACATACACATACACATACAAATGCACATATGAGTGCTGTCGCTATAGCTTCAAATACTCATACACACATAGACATAGACATAGACATACATACACATACACATACACATACACATAGGAGTGCTGTCGCTACAAAGACCGCTGTGGGGACTTCAAGTGTCCCCCGGACCACGTGGCCATCGCTCCCCCAGACCACATGGCCAAAACAGGTATCTATCTATCTATCTATCTATCTATCTATCTATCTATCTATCTATCGACTTACCTACTTATCTACCTATCTACCTATCTACCTATCTACCTACCTACCTATCTATCTATTTATCTATCTATCTATCTATCTATCTATCTATCTATCTATCTATCTATCTATCTATCTATCTATCTATCTATCTTGCTTACTGGGCCCTCTGTAATGGAGGTGGGAGCTCGTTCTGCAAGGGGCGCTTATGGAACGAGCCCTGGCCCCGCCTGGTACTAGGGAGGCTTGGTATCGCCTGTATCAGTCCCTTCCGTGCAAACATCACGGCTTAGCTGGGCATCGGGTTAATACTTTACCCACAGACTTCCTTGGTTGACGAAATCAGAAGCTCCTTTTTTCTGACATTAGTCGATATCTCATCAGTTGATCTCATCACTTACTCCACGGAGCGAACCAAGGCCACTTGAGGTGTCACTGACCCTCCCTTGGGCTTGGTTTTTTTGAAATGGGTGCCATCTGTCGACACACAGAGAATTAGGGGATGGTGTGGGTGTGCTGGGCCCGTGGTGGGGTGCCTTTTGTGTGCCTAGCCATACGCCTATAAGTCACATGCCGAAATAGCGACGGGAAGCACAATCCTGTTCCCTCAGGGTGCCCTTTCTCGCTTGTTGAGCCCGGAATAAAACCCACAGTGCTCTGTCGGTTTATACTAGACTGTCGAACAGTCTCGAAACTCCATCTGCTTACTGGGCCCTCTGTAATGGAGGTGGGAGCTCGTTCTGCAAGGGGCGCTTATGGAACGAGCCCTGGCCCCGCCTGGTACTAGGGAGATTTGGTATCGCCTGTATCAGTCCCTTCCGTGCAAACATCACGGCTTAGCTGGGCATCGGGTTAATACTTTACCCACAGACTTCCTTGGTTGACGAAATCAGAAGCTCCTTTTTTCTGACATTAGTCGATATCTCATCTATCTATCTATATATCTATCTATCTATCTATCTATCTATCTATCTACCTATCTATCTACCTAATTAATCTATCTAATCTATCTAATCTCTCTCTCTCTCTCTCACACACACACACACTCTCTCTCTCTCTCTCTCTCTCTCTCTCTCTCTCTCTCTCTCTCTCTCTCTCTCAAGGTTTCTACGATCTGAGCGAGTGCTGTGCGCCTATCCCGCGCTGCAATGGCGACTGTCCCCCAAAAGGCTACGTTGCCATCAACAAAGTAATCCATCCATCTATCTATCTATCTATCTATCTATCTATCTATTTACCTACCTACCTACCTACTTACCTACCCACCTACCTACCTTCCTATTTACCTGCCTACCTATCTGTCTGTCTAGGGAATGGCATGTGGCTCGACCAAGGCGCTGGCCGGCAAAAGGGTGGGACGGCGTCTGGCGGAAGCAAAAGGCGAGGCAGACGGCCAGAAAGAATCTGGCCAAGCCAGCTACAGCCGGCCCACGCCTTGTCTTCTTGAGGAATGCTGTGAGAAGCTGCCCATGTGCGGCGACCAGGGCTGTGGGGTCGACTCGGTGCGGATCCAGCCGTTGGAGTATGTCTGCCAAGGCTTCAGCTGTCTCTACGACGAGTGCTGCGCGCCCCTGCACCGCTGTGGCGAGGCCGAGTGCCCGTCCGGCTGGCGACCTAGCGAGGAGAGGTACGGCATGGTGTGCGGGGCCACCTACGGCGGCATGAACCTGGGCTCGGGCACGCCCTCGCAAAACTACCAAGGGCAATATCTTGGCTTCAACGAGGCGTTGATGGAGTCCGGCTTGAGTAACCCAGCAGACAGTGGACGACGTCTGTTACTCAACAGCACGGGCAATCGCCGCGTCATGGTGGCGAAAAGCCAAGGCAACAAGGACCAGGAGTTCGGCGCGTTGGGGTCGTTATCGGGCCACAAGAAGCCTGAAGAATGCTCGGTGGAGGACTGCTGTTGGAGGATGACCAGGTGCGGTGACCGTCCTTGCCCTGCCCTGCACGTGGCGATCGCGTCGCCGCAGCAGACGTCCGCCGACGGCAAGTACCATGTGGAAGAGTGCTGCGCGCCCCTGCCCAGGTGCAAGGGCGAATGTCCACCGGGCTACGACGGACGAGAGCGCGTGGGCGCGGTGTGCTCGGGACAAGGCCGGGCCATTGCAGGACACCAGTACGAGCGAACCGAAGCCAGCGGTGGCGAGGAACTGGTCCAAGATAGATAGATAGATAGATAGATAGATAGATAGATAGATAGATAGATAGATAGATAGATAGATAGAAAGATAGATAGATAGGTAGATGGATGGAGGGATGGATGGATAGATAGATAGATAGATAGATAGATAGATAGATAGATAGATATAGATAGATAGATAGATAGATAGTAGATAGATAGATAGATAGATAGATAGATAGATAGATAGATAGATAGATAGATAGATAGATAGATAGATAGATAGATAGATGAATAGATAGATGGATAGATGGATGGACGGATAGATGGATAAATGGATGGATGGATGGATAGATAGATAGATAGATAGATAGATAGATAGATAGATAGACAGACAGACAGACAGACAGACAGATAGATAGATAGATAGATAGATAGATAGATAGATAGATAGATAGATAGATAGATGGATAGATAGACAGATAGATAGATAGATAGATAGATAGATAGATAGATAGATAGACAGACAGATAGACAGATAGATAGATAGATAGATAGATAGATAGATAGATAGATAGATAGATAGACAGATAGACAGATAGATAGACAGATAGACAGATAGATAGATAGATAGATAGATAGATAGATAGATAGATAGATAGATAGATAGATAGATAGATAGATAGATGGATGGATAGATGAATGGTGGTTGTTGTTCTAGGTGGGTCTGTATGGCCCAGCGGTGGGGTTCAAGATCCCGCTCAGGTACGCATGCAAATACCTGTTGTTATCTATATGTTTGTATGTATGCATTACTGTTGGCGTTTCTATCTATCTATCTATCTATCTATCTATCTGTCAGCTGCGCTATTGAGGAGTGCTGTCGACGCCTCGACCGCTGCGGAGACCACGCCTGCCCTGCAGACATGGTCTATACATACATACATACATACGTACGTACGTACGTACGTACATACATACATACATACATACATGCATACATGCATACATACATACATACATACATACATGCATACATACGTGCATACATACATACATGCATTCATACATAAATACATACATAGATACATGCATACATGGATACATACATTCATAGATACATACATACATACATACATACATACATACATACATACATGCATGCATACATACATACATACATACATACATACACACAAACACACACACTGAATACATATATACATACATACATACATACATACATACGCATACATACATACATACATACATACATACATACAGGTTCCGATTAAACCGCCTGACTACATGTTCGCTAGCGCCGC
>WBZZ01006048.1:82500-85000 GCA_019918135.1 Paulinella micropora
CACTTACTCAATTACTTACTCACTTACTTACTACTCACTCACTCACTCGTCGCTCACTCACTTACTCCTACTTTCTGCCTCTTGTCCAGGAAATGCCCCGCTGTGGCCCGCAAGTTTGCGGGAACGGCATGCGGCCAAGGGAGGATGCCGTGGGCAAGTGGTGCGATGCCTTCCTACGGGGAGGACAGGGTGGACAGGCCTCGACACAGGTCCGCTTATGACTATGATTATTTATTATTATCATTATGATTATGATTATGATTATGATTTATGATTATTATTATTATTATTATTATTATTATTATTATTATTATTATTATTATTATTATTATTATGGACACCGTGATAGCCCAGTGGTCAAGTTCTACCATCTGGGCCCTGTCGCCAGTTCGATTCCCGTCGGTGCTACCAGTATTTTCATTGAACATACAGGTCCGTCTGGAAGTGTTGGAACTGCCCTTGCGGGGGTGTCATTAGAGCTTATCGTCAATTCTTCGTACTCCCCTCACGGGTGAGACGATGGAGGCGCATGTGCAGAAATGCATCAGCCATTGACAGAGAAGCACTATTATTATTATTATTATTATTATTATTATTATTATTATTATTATTATTATTATTATTATTATTCGATGGAGGCGCATGTGCAGATTTGCATCAGCCATTGACAGAGAAGCACTATTATTATTATTATTATTATTATTATTATTATTATTATCATTATTATTATTATTATTGGGCCCTGTCGCCAGTTCGATTCCCGTCGGTGCCACCAGTATTTTCATTGAACATACCGGTCTATTTCTGGACCAGTATTTTCATTGAACATACCGGCCCGTCTGGAAGTGTTGGAACTGCCCTTGCGGGGGTGTCATTAGAGCTTATCGTCAATTCTTCGTACTCCCCTCACGGGTGAGACGATGGAGGCGCATGTGCAGAAATGCATCAGCCATTGACAGAGAAGCACTATTATTATTATTATTATTATTATTATTATTATTATTATTATTATTATTTAGCCCAGTGGTCAAGTTCTACCATCTGGGCCCTGTCGCCAGTTCGATTCCCGTCGGTGCCACCAGTATTTTCATTGAACATACCGGTCTATTTCTGGACCAGTATTTTCATTGAACATACCGGCCCGTCTGGAAGTGTTGGAACTGCCCTTGCGGGGGTGTCATTAGAGCTTATCGTCAATTCTTCGTACTCCCCTCACGGGTGAGACGATGGAGGCGCATGTGCAGAAATGCATCAGCCATTGACAGAGAAGCACTATTATTATTATTATTATTATTATTATTATTATTATTATTATTATTATTTAGCCCAGTGGTCAAGTTCTACCATCTGGGCCCTGTCGCCAGTTCGATTCCCGTCGGTGCCACCAGTATTTTCATTGAACATACCGGTCTATTTCTGGACCAGTATTTTCATTGAACATACCGGCCCGTCTGGAAGTGTTGGAACTGCCCTTGCGGGGGTGTCATTAGAGCTTATCGTCAATTCTTCGTACTCCCCTCACGGGTGAGACGATGGAGGCGCATGTGCAGAAATGCATCAGCCATTGACAGAGAGGCACTATTATTATTATTATTATTATTATTATTATTATTATTCAGCCCAATGGCCTCAAGGCGTTAAACTGTGACACCAACTCATAACCCTTTGGTGGGGAGGAGGGTCGTTGCGCGCGTAAAAGATCTTAAACTCCGGATATGCTGGTTGATAGCCCAGGACCCAGCAGACACCAGATTGTTATGGGTGGGGTTTCGAGGCAGCTCTAGCAACCGCGCTTGGTGTATGCACTTGCACATTCGGTGACGTCTTGCAAGAGGTTGCTGGGACTGCGGAATAACCTCGGCTTAGTGCAGTCTTGCCCTCAGGAGCTCCATCGGTGGCCCCGATCATCAGGCGAGAGACTGACACGGGGGGTGGAGGACCTCGAACAAGGGTATTGGAGGCTTATGTCCGTTGAGGATATGCCATTAGCTGCATCAGTACGCCTCAGATATAGTATTATTATTATTATTATTGTTGTTGTTATTATTATTATTATTATTATTATTATTATTATTATTATTACTGTTATTATTGTTGTTATTATTATTATTATTATTATTATTATTGTTGTTGTTTTATTATTATTATTATTATTATTATCCCTGAAAGGTGTTGGTCAAGGGGGTGGGGGGTTTGGGGGGAGGGGGAAAATGAAAATTGTGTACCCCCCCCCGTCCACCCACCCCACCCCCCCGTCCACCCACCCCACCCCCCCCCCCCCCCACCCCCCCACACAAACACACAATTTCGGCACCCCTGTCGGAATAAATCATGGTTTGTGGGAACGAGGAGTTCGAATCTCATATTTGCAGGGTGGTTAGCCCCAGACTCGATCTTGATGCTGATATGATTTTTTTTGGAATTCACGCAAATATTTGCGTTAGGGGAGTGTCCTGAATGACAAAATTCCTTGTTTTTTTGGCCTTTTTTTGCACCCCCC